>MU624697.1:0-30787 GCA_025349905.2 Blastocladiella britannica
CGCGGCATTCGGGAGCAGTACCGCGTTGCGTCAAGTACCACGTCAAGGTCCGCCGTCGATCAGCCTTGAACACGGCACTCCCATCGTCACCTTCGCACAACGTCATGTGCTGGGGGCGTTGGCGGCAAAATATAAAAAAAAAATTCCCAATTGTCCCTCCTCGCATTATGAGATTGAAAGATGACCCGAACGAAATGAAGGCAACAACAGTGCCAACCATCACCCTGCGCCATTCCTCTGCCCTTCCCTGCCACTCGCAATCGCCATTTCATGCAGTCGGATCTTATGTCGCCAAGCTACATGTGGTATGTGTGTTTGTGTTCTGTAAATACCTTTGATAACCTTCACTCACTTCCCCTCCTAAAATCGATCAGATCGACCTTGCGACCCGCTCATATGCAGCCCTTGCACCATCCGAGCTATTTCCGCTGCCGTATCACTTGCCAGAGCTCACTCAGGTACTACTTTTCATTTCATAGTTTCTAAGGGTCAGTCAATATTGACTTGCACGTCCGCAGACAACCCATATTGCACGCGAATCGCTCGCACTGGCATTCGATCACACTTTTTACCTTGATTTGGCCCCCTCGACTGCGCCCAATGCGGCCATTGCCTTTGTTTTCGAGATCCTGCGGCTTGATCCGACGCTACCTGAGGGCGCTGTCACCGTGGCCGTTGCCAAACTCACAGTGCCAACTGCTTCCGTGGACGAAGCATTCCCCGAAACGGCTACTCTCCCCAGTGGATCGACAGAATCACTGATCAATCTTCAATTGCATTGCCCTCCCCGAACATGGGCTCCTGAAAAGTGGTTTTGTCCTGATATTTCCTCCAGTCATGGTACGACGGTGCCGAGCGTGCCTCAATTCGTCCTGGCATCCTGTATTCCTGAGATTTCTCAGCACTGGACAACTCGCGTCACTCTGCTCCCTGCAACTCTGTGCGTCTCATTTTTTCGGATCATTTTTTTTTCGGTGAAATGAGAGCTGACCTTCCTTTGCAGATCCATCACTCTGGCTCGCATTGCGCCGCCTCCGCTGGTGCTTGTCACCCATCGACGGCCGATTCATGCAAACGAGCGGGAGGCACCTAAATTCACATATGCTCAGCTGCGTGCGGCCGCTGACGCCGCCGCTGCCTCGGCTGATCCGTCTGGAATGGCTGCTCGCGCGCGCCGCATGCGTGGCGGAATGACCACGAGTATCGCAACGCTGTCGCGCGCAAGTGTATTGGACCTCAACTCGGCCTCCGCTCCTGGTCGATCCCCGTCACATGTTGGTGCTTCCCAAACCTTTGAAAAGTGCCGGGAAGGACTCACCTACAAAAAATTTCACTAGAAAAAGCAGTGCCATTTGGTCCCACTGCCACTGCCGACACGCTGTGCCAACTCCAACGCTCCTCTATCTCTGGGAAATCTAACCCCCTTTTCAGTTGCATTTTCGCCGTGCGGGAGATACTTGGCATTAGTCGGCTTATTGCGCACATTTCAGTCCAGCGATGTCTGGGCACTCTGCGTTTACGCTGCCCATGCCAAGGAGAACGACGTCCGTACCAATGCGCAGAGCCTTGGTCCTGATTGGACGCGCACCACCAAAATGGCCGAAGTTATTGTGCATCAGGCGACCGTCCGCGGGCTTGCGTGGAGCACGGATTCCAATGAAGTGTACACCGTGTCCGAGGACATGTCACTTGGGATTTCCAACTTTTCTGGCACCGAAGTTGCCTACAGCTCGATCGTGCACTCGTGTGCCATTACGAGCGTCGTTGTACAGCCAGACGAGGATGGAAGGACTGGATTATTTCGGTATGTACTCGCCTCGTTTTTTTTTTTTTTTTTTTGGCACTGCGCGTTGTGACTAACGTTCTTGGTATAGATCGGTCATTACGGGCTCGTCCGACGGCGTCCTGCGAAGATACCTGCTGCCAACCGATCCGCAAGCCATCTTTCCCTCACGCGCGGCTGTTGCTCGCCCCGAGCCGCACCACGCACCCATTGTCGCTCTAGCCTTTACTTCTGCCCGCTCACTCGTCACTGGCGATGCTCGTGGGACAGTTGCACTGTGGGCAGCTGCCTCACAAGCGGGTACAGATGCTGATGCACGGGCTAGTTTACACCGATCCGGTTCGAGCTCGCTGGGTGGTTTGGCCGGCCTCGTGGCATCAGCAACCGGCAAGCTAGAGTGCGTGCGTGTCTTTTCTGGCCTCGTTGTGCGTACTTATCCATTTTTATTGATTGCCCGATTTCGTATTGACGAAATGGTAAATTAGGACGGCCCAGTGTGTGCACTGCAGTTTCTCTCGCGCTCGCATTTGCTGGCAGTGGTCGTCGCGCATCGCACGCTGCTGCTCGATCCTGGGTATCGTTTGGCACAGACGATCGACCACCCAGCACTCATGCCAACCAACCAATCTTCTGCCAATACTGCGGTGGCGGTCAGTGCATGCGGAACGCACTTGATCCTCCCCCTGGATCACGAAGCTGGCTCGTATGTTCTATATTTTTTATAATGCCATCTGCTCCAGCTGACAAATATTTTTTTACAGACTGGCCATTTCATGTTCTGGTCCCCGTGCTCGCGCACAGTGCACTCGGATCGCGTCAATGCTGTCCCTCACGGAAATTGCCGCACATCCAGACGAAAGCATTGTCCTGGGACTTGCAGGGTCAAACCTATTTGTTTGGACACCTCCAAGTTAATTTTTTTCTTTTCATTGCTATGCATATATATCCCCGTAGTTGGCACCTCATTGGCCGACGTCACAATGCTCGAGAGACCCGCGGCAGCGGCTGCATCTAAATGAAATTACATGAATGCCCAATGGGAGCTCTTTGTTTCAGTGACTCAAAGCTGAAACATGGTATTCCCGGGCCGTAACTGTCACTCAGATCGCAGGCAGAACGACGAAAAGTCGCACAGGCACTTGCGCTGTCCTGGAGGTACGGGCTCCCTTGTTACCTGGGCAGAGCTCGGTCAGCAGCTCGCCAATGACTCAATGCTTACATATCGGTCAAGTATAATCAAGATTGAACCGGTAAATGCAATTATTTAGCGTGCCGTGCGGCACCCCGTTCAGGAATCTATTCCAATGCTTTGATACTCGTCTACCAACCTTTTCCCGTGCCGAGTGCAGACCTCTTGTTCGTGCATCCCACTATCGGTTCCTTGCCGCGCTCCAATCGCTTATTACAGCACTGCTTATTCAAGGTCTCTTATCCCTTCTTGCCGAGCTTCCTTGCCGCCTCCTCTCCTCCTCTCAGTGAGCATCTTGATCCATCATACTCTACATTACGTGAGGTGCAAAATACCACAAAGTTCTGTCGATTATACAAGCAGACCGCTGGTGTTTGCAGACTGCTGGAAATACATATATTGGCGACACCCGACTTTGGAATTTCGCCACAACCATTTTGCCATCACAAATTTCTGCTGCAGCACTGCAGCTCCAACAAAAAGATGGTTGTTCTGCCCAATGCCCCCGTTTTCTTTCCCGAGCAGCAGCAGCATCAGCAGCAACAAGAACAATCGCAACCGCTCCCAGCGGTGACCGCATCCGCTGGTTGGGTCCACAACGCCACGCCCATTGTTCAAGCGTTTGCAGCCTCGCCGCACCCTGCCCCCGTGGCCCACGACTCCCGATTCGCTCCATCTCCTGCACCAACGCTCCAGACCTTCCAACAGCAGCAGCTTGAGCAGCATTACCAGCAACACCAGCAGCAACAGCAATACCAATACCAATACCAATACCAGCAGCAGCAGCACCAACAGCAGCAGCTATATCGCATCGGACTTGCCGCATCCCACCCTTTGGTTGCCAGTGCTCCGATGCCGACAGCAAGCATTCACACCGCCGGGCCATTCTTGGGTTGGAACGGCCTGTTCCCTGTTCCAACTTCAGCCGATCCCACTCCAACCACCGCATATGCTGCAAGCGCGACTGATGCGGCGACGCAATGGGGCATGATGCCTCCGCCGCCGCCGCCCTTGTCCGCGTCATCACCACCAGCCGCGGCTGCCGCAGAGTATGGAGCGAATCCACTGGCCTTCTCGGGTTTCTCGCTCTGGCCGCACTACTTGCAAATGCCCGTCCCTGGCGGTGCCGCCATACCCCAGTTCGTCCAGTACCACCACGAGACGCAGCAGTACCCGATGCAGATGCAAGTCCAGGCCCAGCTCATGCAGCAAATGCAGAAGCAGCACCCATTGACGCCGAGCTCCTCCTGCTCGCCTGTCTCGCTTCCCGCGATGTCTGCCGCGCCCTCGCCCGTCACAACCGCAACAGCTCCAGCAGCGGCGGCGGCATCCCCGACTCCAAGACGGCGCCAGGGTGCCGACACCCGGTCGCGTCGCGGCGGCAGTAGCAGCAGATCAGCGGCGGCAACTGCGGCAGCAGCGACCGCAGCAGCAGCGTCTGGGAGCACGTCAACGTCTCCCAAGGTTGTCGATAGCATTTCGCGGGCCGAGAGAAGGCGGACCGCCAGCGCCCAGTCATCGCGTCGGGCCCGGCAGCGCACCACCGCGTACATTAATGAGCTCGAGGAAGCGTGCATCGCGCTGCAGCGCGAATGCGAGCAGATCCGGGGCGAGATCGCGGCCATCGCGTCACCGGCCGCGGGGACCGATGATGGTGGCGCTCCGCAGGACAGTGAATTGCAGCACGACGAGCTGGTGCGTGCATGGCGTCGCGGTTGATCTCGTCCATTTCATTCTCTTTTTGGAAGTTCCCAATCTTGTGTAAATAAACACCCTTCAAATATTGGAATTTTAGTATGTGCGGCCGAATCGCCTTGAATGTAAACTCGGTCACGGTGCGCGACCGTGTAGGTACGCGTCGGCAAGCATGGGTGCACCAGGAACGGTTCCGCCCGTCGACCAACGTGGCACCAACGCGCCATCATCCCGTCCTGCTCGCACGTCAGCAGCTGGCCCTGACCCCGTACGCTGCCGCCGCCGATGCGCCCGAGTCGCGCCGCTACGAGGACGAACCGAATCGCGTTATTGGATCGAATGGCGCTCCTACTGGAACGGAAGCATCATCTGATATGTGCCCGCCTCCGCTGCTCAGCGAGGCCGAGGCCGAAAATTACTTTTTACACTCGATGGCACGAGAGCGTGGTCTATTAAAAAAACATGCGCCGTGGAATGACTCATTCAAAGGAATATGGAGTAGAAATGGGGACTGGTTACGGACAGCTCGATCCGCCGGGGAGGGCCGCAGCCCATCAACGCACGCGACGACTCGGTGCTGGACGGCAAGCCCATGTTTGCGCCGCTTCGCAACCAGTTCCGATGCGTCGTGGTTGCCCAGGGGTATCATCTTGTCCTTCATGTTCTTCACAACTGGAATTGACGCTGCTGGTTGATTAGGTTCTTTGAGTGGGTCCGCGAGGGCAAGAAAGCAACACCGTACTATGTCCACCGGACCGACGGGCAGCTCTTGTACATGGCGGGGCTCTTTACGGTTGCTGGCGCGACTGGGACTGGTATGTCCATTGACTCACCAGTAACAACAGTAGCCAACTTCATGCTCTTTAGACACCGATCCGGTCGTCTCGTGCGCGATCATCACCACTGAAAACACGCCGCGGCTGGCATTCATGCACGATAGAATGCCGGCGCTTCTGGACGGCGCCGGCGTGCGCGCGTGGCTTGATATTTCTCACCCGTGGTCGCCCGCACTAGCGGCGCTGCTCTGTCCGCGCGATGAAGGGCTCTCGTTCTTTGCCGTCGATCCGCGCGTCGGTAAAGCCGGAGTGGAGGATGCGCGATTCCAGGTGCCGTACAAGAAGCCCGATCTGGCCGAGTCGTCACCCATGCTTGCCATGTGGGCTCGCAAGACAAAGGAAACACTGCCGCCAGTTGACGTCGCGGTGGAAAAGAGGCGGGATAGGCCCGAGAGTGGCAACGATCCAGATGCGAGTGCCACGCCCAAGCGCCGGCGCGTCCTGGACCAGCTGGGAGAGGGCAGTAGTCAAGACGAGGTCGACGAAATCGTAATACAGGTCGAGTATGAGTAGTCACAATTTTTCTCCTGAGTACCACGGGATCGCAATACGTCTGGTGGCCCCCGAGCAGCACGAGGATGTGGGCCTGACAGGCTATTGCAGTTGCGGTGAAAAATTAAAGTCGGCCAATGACGACGGTTTGGAAGGCGGTGCAGTCCAATATCAAAAACGATCCCTGATCGGGAATCTCTACTCTCACATGCTCGCATTTCTTGGGCACCCTCTCCTTTCTGCTCGAGCCATTCAGAGAAAGCGAGCGCGTCATCCAAATATATAAGAGCGCGGACTCACTTCCACGTCAATATCCAGTCCTCTCTGCCTTCAAAACTACGGCAACTTCCAGGAATCCCTTGACAATTTCCGACTTCGTTATGCGCGACAAGCAAGTGAGACATGCTCGATCTGCCGTCCACGCCCGGCTTCAACTCCATCACCGACGCCTTCTTTCTCCCGCCTTCATTCTCCATGCACACTCCTCCTCCTTCGACCAAGCCTGGTTACGATGAGAACGCTTTGATGACTGCTGCCGCGTGGCCCGCCTCCGTGATCGCGCCGCCGCCGATCCAGTGGCACTTTCCGTACGCGCATCAGCAATGGATCGACAGTCCGTCCCCCGCACCTGCACCGCCACCGAGCACCATGATGATGATGCACCAACCTCAGCAAGCCATGCTCCCGCTCATGGGCATGGACCTCGGCGATGCGGCGCGTTTAAGCGCGGGTCCACTAGCAGCCGGATCGTCGCTGACCCTGTGGCCGCAGATCATCGAGACATCGCCGGCGCCGTCGCTGCTCATGATGGCGCCTCCCGTTTCCGTTTCCATGCCCGTGCCTTCTGGGACGTTGGTGTCGTCGTGTTCACCACCACCGCCATCACTGCTTCAGGGCAACAAGACGGGAAGAAGAACGACGGGCGGCATACCGGCATCACGTGGGGCCGCGACGACGGACAGCGATGACAGCACGAAACGGGCCGAGGTCGCGCAAAAGGCGCGTCGCGTGCGCCAAAAGACCACCGCGTACATCAACGAGCTCGAGGACACGTGCATTGCCCTCAAGCACGAGTGCGACCAGATCCGAGCCGAGATTGCGTTGCTCACGGCGCGTAGAGATGGAGGGCCAGCGCCGCCGCCGCCGCCGTGCGCGGGGTGCGTCGAACACGCGGCGGCCGTACGTCAGGAGGATCTGGCGCGGGCGTGGCGGCTCGAGTACTGAAAATGCATTGTACATATAATAGATCACTGTTAAAGAGAATTCTTATCATGGATTGACAGCCGAGGCAAGGTCAGCGTACAGAGAGACGAGCGCATCGACGCGCACGCCCTCGGCCACGCGCGGCCACACGCGACGTGCTGCCGTTGTCGCCGCTTGCCGCGCACTCATCCACTCCTGCCACGCGCCGACCGCCATGCGCCGAGCCACCGCCAGGTTTTGCTCGGCTGGTGGCGCAAACGACCACGGATCGGACGACGTCAGGCCTCCCGCATGCGCGGCGCCACCACTGGCAGTTCCCGGTCCCGGTGTTCCCGGCCGCGGCATGGGCGACTGCGATGCCACACCACCGCCGCCGCTGTTGTCCATGCCACCGATTGCTTGTGGTGTTCCCGATGCCGATGAGTGGGATCCGCGGCGACGGAGATGAGCGACCCCTGGGCTGCTGAGCATGGGCGAGCTGCCACTATACTCTTGCCCGCCGAACGCGCCACCGCGTCCTGAATGAGGGTGGTGATGGTGGTGGTGCCGCTGGTAGTGGTGATGAGGCGGTTGCGAAGACGCGTGGTGGGCGTCCTGTGAATAGGGCTCTCGCTGCTGCGAGTACTCGGACTCGCCTGCGCCATATCCCGCCGGCTGCGAGTGGTACCGCATGGGTGGCGACCGCTGCTCGTCCCAGTGCGGCGGCGGACCGTCCAGGTCGCCACCACCACCGCCACGATGCGAGCGGCCTCCGCGGTGCGCTGGTGGTGGGCCTTGGGATGATGACATGGCGTACGAACCCGCCTGGCTCGATGCCCCTGCCCAGTCCCCGCCGTAGCTGCCGCCGTATCCCGAAAACGCGTCGGCGTTGCCCGCCTCGTCGTCCATGCGGTCGCCACCGCCGCCAGCAGCACGAGGTTCCCAGTCGTGAGGGTCACGGCGAGAGTAAGCGCCGCCACCACCACGTTCTGAGTCAGGAGGAGGAGGGCCGGACCCATAGGACCTGCCTTGTCCACCACCATGGTCACGGCGGTCGCGATCGTGCTCCCACTCTGGCTCAGGCGCTACCGGCTCGTACCGGCGACGGTTAGCCTCGCGCGCCTTGGTCGATGCCGCGCTTGCCGGGGAAAGTGGCCCACTGCCGGCACCCGGAACCGGGGATCCGCCATGCTGCAACGGTAAGGGTGGTGGAGGTGAGGCATGGCGCGGGCGGTACGACTCGCCGCCGCCCAGCCGCTCCTCGATCGGGCCGCTGCCGCCGTCGCGTGGGTACCGCACGGATGGCGGTGGGCCCATGCCGTGACGCGGCGGTGGAGGCGAGGGCCCTCGCGCCTGCCCGGGCTGGTAGTGGTACCCCAGCATTTTTTCCCGGTGCTTGCGTCCTCCACGGCGGCGTCGCGGCCGCCCCGAGGCGTCCCAACCTCCCAAGGGCTCGCCGCGATCGGAAGACCCAGTCGGTGGCACACGCCAGTCGCGGTATGCACCGGGGCCGCCATTTCCACTGCCGCTTGGACCAGTGCTTCCCGCAGCACCATCAGGGCGCCACGAGTCGCGCATGGGTGCGCCCATCCACGACGCCGAGGACTCAGATGGCGGCGAGATGGACCGCGAGCGGCTACGTGACACGGATTGCGAGCGGCTGCGCGAGGACCCGGCCATGGACCGGCTGAGCGAGCGGCTGATACTGCGCGACGGTTCTTTGGCGCCACGCTCAAGCGTGCGGCCACGGTGCGGTTGCGGCGAAGCTGTGAATGGGAGGAGCTGCGTGTCACCAACGGCAGCACCATCAATATGGGTTCCAGTGACGGCCCGACTTTCCAGAGGCTGCAGCGGCGCTTCTGGTGGCGGAGGCGGCGGTGGTGGTGGGGGTGGTGGTGGTACGGCTGTTGAAATGGATGTCGAGCGCGACCTCGAGCTCGAGCGCGAGAGGGAGCGCGACCGTCGAGGCTGCTGCTGACTGGCCGTTGCTGTTCCAGCGCGTGAAGGCGGCACTTGAGCGGGGCCTGGTGCTTGTGATGGATCATTGTCATAATCGAGGACCATGGATGTGGCGGGTTTGTTGTCCTCTGGTCGGAAACGCTCCCGACCAGTGTCGCGCGATGATCCGGGACCATTGTATCGGCCGCGACCTTGACCAAATCCGGACTGACTTGTGCCGCCTGGTGATGGAGAGCGTGGGACATATTCAGATCCTCCACGGTACGACGAACGGTAATCCGGTTGCGAGTCGTCAGGAAACCCGCTTCGACGAGGGAGATCAGCATCATAGCGATCTGCTGTTGCTCCACCTCGGGAACTACCGCCCGCGCCAGGGGTCCACGAGTCGACAGGAGGGCGGCCATAGGGCACTGCTGGAGGGGGCGGGGAGGATGTGCGAGCGGGCGAGCCGCTTGGGTCCCCAACGCCACTGCCGCCTTCACGCGCGTCTCGCACCTCTCGCATATCACGCAAGTCGCGACTGTCGCGCATATCCCGTGGGTCGCGCGCATCCCGTGAGTCGCGCAAGTCACGAATATCGCGGAGATACCGCGGGTCACGCATGTCACGTACATCGCGCATGTCACGCATGTCACGCATGTCGCGCATATCCCTGTCGCGAGGAGCGCCGCGGTCCCACGCGCGGTCCCGGTCTCGGTCCCAGTTGCGGTCACGGCCACGATCGCGGTCACGGTCGCGGTCGCGGTCGCGATCAGCAGCAGACCAGCTCTGGCTCTCGCGCGGCGGGTACCTTGGTCGGCCCCAGTCTCCACCGCCAAGGCCGCGTTCCCCACCACGCGGTGCCGGCCGGTCGCGGTGGTCGCGGTACTCTGGGCCCGTCCAGCTTGCATCCGGTGGAGCGCGACGACCATCCCGAGGCGTCATCCCAGGCCCGTCGGGGGAAGGTGACCGATACCGTCCAAACTGCGATGCGGGTCCGTGTGACCCGGCGCCCGGCGCATACGAATCGCCTCCAGAAACAAGTCCACCGCTCAGCCCGCGACGCATTGGAGGCAAAGATGATGATGGCGGCGGGGGTGGCGAGGGCGATGGGCGCATCGGAGCGCGCCGGTCGCGACCTGAGCCAATGCTCCCGCCACGGCGCATGCGGTCGTAGCTGCGGGACCGAGAGCGCATACCGGCGCGGCCGCCAGCACCTGATCGTCCGCGATGGTGGGTCAACGGCGGCGGTTGCGAGGACGCGTCACGGTCGTACTGCGACGCTGACAAGGACGACGAGGATTGCTGCATCAGTGATTGCTGAGATTGTTGTTGTGCGTCCGATCGGCTGTACTGACGCGCGCCCGAAGACGGCGACCTGTCCCGTGGTGGGTGCCACTGTGACCTGTTTTTTTTTTTTTTTTGAATAGAATGTCAGTACGTGTATGCTCTCAAGTAAAATGAGAGACAAACCTGGCGTCGCTACTGTTGGCAGCGTCCGACCGGGCCGCTGCCGCCGCGGCCGTGTGTGCGGCAAAGAACGGGTCGTCGCGGAACGCATTCGGATCGAGGGAACCGCCGCCGCCGGGTGGAGATTTGGTCTTGCTTCCACTACCGCCGCCGCCACCACCTCCACTCCCGCCGGCAGTGGTGGAACTGGGCTCGTCGCGGATCTCGCCGTCAGACATGTCGTCGTCGTTGTCGTCGACATCACGAGCGCCTTTGCTGTTTTTACTGGTGGCGTGGCTCTGGCTCCTCGACGCGAGAAAGGACACTGCCGTCAGGCTGCTGCTGCCAGAGTGTGCTGCTGGAGGGGATCGGCCGGCAGCAGATTCATTTGGTTGGTCGGGCATGCCCGTGTCCTCTCTGTTGTTGATTTGTGTTTTAAGTTGCTGGTCTGCGCGCGTCTGTGCCGTATTGTGTCTGGCAGTCGAGCTGATTTTAACCTTGTGGTCGCCAGAGACGAATGTACGCGCGCGCTGATAATATCGTCCTAGTCGGTCAGTTATCGTCCAAGGCCAGAGCCAACGTCACGGCTCCAAGAAGAGTCCAAAACAATAGGAAGGTGATATTATACGTACAATGACCGTCGTTGCCCGGAATCGGTAAATATTAGTCGCGTCCGAGCTTGCGTGCGAATGAGAAGAGATATCGCTCTTCAAATTTTCAACACAAAAATAAAAGGAATGGAATCGCGCTGCCCAGTCGACCATGCCAACATGGACCCGGCAATGCACCCGTTTGCCATGCCCGCTGGTCACCCTGTCGTCGACTCTGGTTCTGCCAGTGCCGATGGTAGTAATGGTGCCGCCTCCAAGTGTCCGGTGGACCACTCCAAGATGGACATGAAATCGCACCCGATGCTCGCGGCTGCTGCCCCTACCGCCCCTGCAGACGCGCACGATGCCCACGACTCGGCCCTGAACCCCGACAACTACCTGCCGTCCAATCTCGCGCAACAGCCGCGCCATCCGGACCAGGTGCGCGAGCTGCCTACCGACCGCGAGCACTCGACCATTCTGCGCGGCGGTGAGGACGCGTCCGAGGGCGAGCGCTGGGTGTATCCAAGCCAGCAAATGTTTTTCAATGCCATGAAGCGCAAGAACTGGACGCCCCGGGAGGAGGATATGGCTGGTTTGTTGTCCTGCTTTATTTTCACGAAGAAGGTTTGACTCTCATGTTTGGAATAGTCGTGGTCCCGATCCACAATGCCGTCAACGAGATGGCATGGAAAAAGATTCTCGAGTGGGAGGCATTGGCCGAGGAGTGCGTTCTCTCTTCTTTTGCTACATGGCAAGGCAAGTACTCACACTCACTCACGTATTTAGGACCAAGTGCACTCCCAAACTCACGCGTTTCCAGGGCCGGCCAACCGATCTCACACCCCGTGCCTGGTTCAAGTCGCTGTTTCTCGGCTACTCCAAGCCATTTGATCGCCACGACTGGTCCGTGGACCGGTGCGGGACCCAAGTCAACTACGTGATCGATTTCTACTCGGGTAAGCTGCCCGCTGGGCGCCAGGGACAGGGCGTCGTGTCGTTCTTTTTGGATGTGCGGCCCAAGCTTGATACGTGGGAGGGAGTGCGCCTGCGCGTGCATCGCTTCTGGGGCGATCTGTTGGCATGATGACCTGTTTTTACTTTATATAACGTAGTGTACCAAAAATGGGTGTTCCCCGGAGTGTAGCGGAAGGAGGAGCCAGCCTGGCCAGGCCCACCGAAAAGTGTGGCTCATGAACAGTGAAGACCGCCACTTTCCCTTCTCTTTCGGCTATCAGGTTAACTTCTCTGCCCCTACAACAAACAAGAAAATGTCCTCTGGTGACCCCGTGGGCACATTTTTCAAGTCTGGTGCGACGAGTGCACCTTTTGCCGTTACCATTTATACAACTCACAACAAAACGTATAATAGGCGGTATCGATGCCGCCGGTTTCTTTATCCAGCTGGCCACGACCCTCTCCATCGGGTTCGGCGCCATTGCCTTCTTTTCCATCATGCGCCCGCGAAACCCGCAGGTGTACGAGCCCAACCGCGTCCTCGCACGCACTATGGCACGCCGCGGCCTGAACCAGTTCTTCCACGAATCAAAAGTGCCCGAGAAGCTGCCCGAGGTCAGCAATGGCCCTTTCGACTGGTTGCGGGTCATTATCAGCACCACGGACGACCAAGTTCGCAACTCGGCCGGTTCGCAATTATTCTTTTTTTTTTCTTGTTATTTTTACATTGAATCTAAAATGGAATACGACAGGCCTGGATGCCGCCATGTTTGTCCGCTTCTTGTTTGCCCTGGTGAAAACCGCCGGGCTCATGGCCGTGGTTGGAATCATTCTCCTCGTGCTCAACTACACCGCGCCGACATGGGGCCGGGGTGCCTCGGGCTACTGGTCAGGCCAATTGTCTCTGCAACTGAGCCACCTCTCGATTGCCACCCCTCTTCAACTGTACCCGAACTTTATCTGGGTCCGTACCACACCATCACCTCTTTTTTTTCTTTGGACGACCATTGAACTTTATATATACAGGGCCATGTCGTCATGTCCTACATCTTGTCTGGCGCCGTCGTGTACCTGTTGTCGGGCCTGTGGGAAGACTATGTCACGCTGCGCCAAGAGTGGTTCCGCTCGCCCGCCTACTACAACTCGACGTACGCTCGCACCATGCTCGTGACCAACCTCTCCAGCTCGATGTTGCGGGACAACATGACCCTGGCTGCGGCCATGCACGAAGTCAACGTGAAGCACTTTGTGTCTGCGACGCTGGGCCTCAAGGTGTCGGTCCTGCAGGAGGCAGTCGAGCGCCGCGAAAAGTACGTCATGGAGCTCGAGGGGATCATCCACAAGGCGTTCAGTGGCGACCTCGAACAGTACAAGCCCGACAGCGCTGCCAACCTTGCGCTCCCCGGGTCGGCGCTTCCGGCTGAGGCGCAGCGGCTGTGCGAAAAGATTTGCGCTCTCAACAACCAGATCTCGGACATGCGCCGCAACGGGTGCGAAGCCAAGGCCATTCACGCTGGGTTTGTCGAATTTGAGACCCCCGAGGAGACGCACGAGGTCGTGGAGCAGATGCACGGCAAGGCGCTCGACCTGACACTGGAGACGGCCCCGCGTCCCGAGAACCTGATTTGGCGCAACCTGGGTGCGGACCCGGCCATGCGCAACCAGCTGCGCCGCGTTGGTAACCTGATTGTGTTGGCGGTGTGCTTTGGCTGGCTGTTCCCGCTGGCCGCCATCGTCCCTCTCACGCAGCCGGCGTCGCTCTGGAAACTGTGGCCTGACCTTGGCTTGTTCTTGTTCAACAACCCCAAATTTTCGGGTTTTGTGCAGAGCATGGTGCCTCCGATCTTGTACGTACATTCTCTATTTTTTTCCGTTTGACGCTCCAACTCATGACATGATTTAATAGGCTTAACGTCTTCTTGATCTTCTTGCCCGTTTTCTTCCGCAAGGTGGCTGATCGCCAGGGCGCCTACACGCGTGCCATGCGCACTCGCGACACGATCCGCAAGATGAACCTGTTTTACGTGCTGGGATTCTTTGTGTGCGTTTATTTATTTTGATTGCAATCTCCTTTCCATTAACTCACATATCCGGGACACACACACTCAGCCTCTTCACGCTCATGTCGTTCTTCTTCAAGTTCATTTCCGGTTTCTCTGCGGCAGATCTGGCCTCGGCTGTCAAGTCGGGAAACGCTGGCCAGTTCACCAATGCACTTCTCGAGAAGTTCTCGGATATTGCGCTCGCCATTTCGGCACTGTTTGCGGAAAAGGGCTCCTTCTGGCTGGGCTACGTTGCCAACGGTACTGGTTTCGCCCCCGTTGAACTTGCACGCGCGGCTCCTCTTATCACGTCGTGGATCAAGCGCCGTACCATGAGTCTGACCCCTCGTGAAGAGCTGCTCATTAACGCTCCTCCGAGCTTCCAATACGGTTCGATTTTTTTTTTCTTTTCTTTTTTTTTTTTGCGTGACGCGAGAAGCAATATTAACTTGCATACGTCCATAGAAATCGTCATTCCCATGATTCTCTTCTATACCTTTCTTGGCCTCGTCTACGCTTGGATTCAGGTACTTGCTATATCCTCCCTCTCCAAGACAACAAAAACCTCGTTAACCGAAAAAAAAAAAAACTTCCGGAAAAAAAAATAGCCCCTGATCCTGATTGTCGTGGCCATCTACTTGTGCTTCTGCTACCTGATCTACAAGTGGGAGATCCTGTACGTGTTTGGCCGCGGCTCAGACTCGATGGCGGACTGGTTCCCGACCGTCTACCGCCGCGTGATCCACGCGCTCGAAGCGTCGCTTGGGCTGTTTGTTCTGCTCCTGGCGTGCAACAAGCTCTGGTTCCAGGCCATCGCGGTGGGCATTCTCTTTGTTGGCGTCTTTATTGGCGGCAGCCGCTTGGAGGCCTCGAATGCCAAGGCGGGCCAGTTCTTTGACCCCAAGTTTGGTCCCTTGGACGCGGACGCGCTGCGTCAGGATATGGAGGAGCGCGCCAGCAACCGCCGCCAGCGGTACCTGCACCCGGCGCTGGTGGAGCACCTGATTTTGCCGCTGGTCGACCCGCGCGTCGAGCACTTGCTGGAGCCGTACTTCCCCGAGCTCAGCATCCACTACAAGCCCGACAACGCCGACCGTCGTTTATCGCAGGGGTCGTTGTCGTCGGCGTTTGGAGGTGTGCCCGGCCACGGGTCCAGCCACAACATCCACGCGCACGCGACCGGTGGCGAGCGGTCGCCGATGCTCAAGGCGCCGATCGTTCGCCCCGCGTCCCCTCTATCGATTCACAAGGATGACCCGGCCTCGTTTGCACTGCACAACCACCCGCCGCAGCAGCAGTCGCACCTTGCACCGCAGTATCAGCCGCGCTCTCCGTCGCCCATTGGCGGCATGTATGCCGCACGCACAGGCGGTGGCGCTGGTGGTCCTCAGCCCCGCTCGCCGCACCTGGGATCCGCTTCGGCGCAGTACCAGCAGCAACTGCAGCAACAACCCTACCCGCAGCAGCAGCAGCAACAGCAGCACCAGCAGCAGTACCGCACCGTCCAGCAGCACTCGACTGGCCCAGGGTACTCCTCGCACACGACCACCACCACCGCCATGTCGTCGACCATGTCGTCCGGTGCTGGTGGCCCGGCGTACGAGATGCAGACGACGCGCGGCCCAACCTCGCCGGCCATCTCGCCGAGAACACAGGCGCATTATGCTCCCATTCCCGGACAGCCCATGCCGCCGCCCGCATCGTCGGCTTCTGCTGCCGGGTACCGGTCGCAGCCTCCTCAGCACTACCAGCAGCACCAACAACACCCGCAGTACCAGCAGCAGCAGCAATGGGCCGACACGCACAGCCCGATGGGAGGATCGGTGCGGTCATTGTCGCCTGGGCCGCACTCGGCCGGTGCGAATGGGCGTCCCCAGATGCAGCGCTACGACTCGGCGCCGCCGGCCGTTGTGGCGCCGACGCACATGCTGCCTCCGAGCAGCGCGCGCCCGGGATACCACCAGCAGCAGCAGCAACAGCAAGGCCGTCCAGGTCAGCAACAACAGCAGGGGACGTACGGCGGTCGCGGGTACTGAAGTAGTAACCTCCTGTAATTTATAAATTTCACATCGCAAATTTCTTTTCACATCGCATCTTTGCAAATAAACAATAAGCAATGCCGGCCCCGCTTCCAACAACGTCCGTGGTCCCGTCGTCCCATGAGCCAATAAAAATCCCGGACGCGTCCACTAAAGGCGGGCAGTTCCGGATCGCAGGTCGCCGCCTGATCTCAGCGTTCCTTCACCAAGTCCTGGTCCTTGACACCGACATTGCGTGCTTTGACGTGCACGTCGTCACCAACATGGTCGCGCTGTGTGCCAGCAAACTCGTACACATGTACTCGCTCGAACGCAACGCCGTGACCATGTCTCTGGGCCAAACGGCGGGTCATCGGCTCAATATCCGGTGCTGCGGATTCAATGCGACCGGGAACTTGCTGATCACGGGCGGCGACGACGGCCGCGTCGTGGTTTGGAGCTTGGCCAAGCAGCGGCCCGACAAAATCTTCAATGCGCATGCGGGACTGGTGTATAGCGTGCGATTCACGGGCGACGACTCGCAGTTCTTGAGCTCGGGGGACGATGGGAAAGTCGTGTTGTGGGAACGGGGACCGGGAGCCGCCATGTACTCGACGGTGCTGCATCACCCAACGCCCGTGCGGTCGTTTGCATTTGCGGATATGCATGGGTCACGGTTGTTGGCGGGACGGACCGATGGGACTATTGACGTGTGGGATACCGCGCGGGTCAAGATCCTGGACTCGATCTTGCCTGAATCGGATTGGTTTGTGTATTCCCACTCTTTTTGATCAGTTCGACATTGAAATTTTTGGAATAATTAAAAGGCAAGAGCGCGAGCTGCTCTCCCAGCTCAGTGGTGCCGGGCATGCCGCCATCTTGGCCATGTTTTCCACCAAGTTGTCTGGTGCCGCCGGTACCGGACAGGACGAGTCCGCCGAGCACCACAGTGGATCCATTCTCCATGTCGCGCTTGCATCCAGCTCCGTGTACCTGGCCACGTGCAGCACGGACAAGACGTGCAAGCTGTGGGAGATTCATTCGTATCTCAAGGAAGATGCCGACGTGTTTGAGGACCCCACATGGACCGATCCGACCCAGCGCATCAACGTATGGGACGAGACACTGGCTGGGCAGTTGGTGGACTCGGAAATGCATGTTGGGAACGTGGATATCAAGCTCGGGTACCATGCCGACCTCCGGCACACGCTCAAGCACGAGGATCCCGTGATTTGTGCCGTGTTTACGTCCGAGTCCGAGTACGAATATGTCTTTAATGAGCTTTGAGGATGCTTACTCTTCTTCCTGCAATAGCATTGTCATCACCTCCTCCCTGGACTGCACGATCCGGTTTTGGTCGGTCCGCAAAGGAAACTTGCTGTTCCAGATCAACACCCCATCGTGTGCGCGCCACCTGATTGTCGATGCCAACAACACCTTGTACGCGGCGTGCGGAGTCCGGATGCTCACGTTCCGGTTCAAGGCTGCAAAGGAAAGAGACACGCTGGTGGAAATGGAGGAGCAGCGACTTATGGCCCTGGACGACGAACGAAAGCGGGCGCTTGCCGGCATTGATCCATCCAATCGGTTCAAGAGTCTGTTGACGCAGGTTCGCGAGGATGACGGTGCCGAGGGCACCGAGCGTGCGTTTTCATATTTCAATTATGAATCCAACCTGACCAACACAGGATATGAATAGGGTTCACATTCAACGAAGTGCGCACCCTCATGGCCCAGGGCTCGCTACTGTCCACGTCCCTCGACACTCTGATCGAAGACAATGCGCTCAAGATCAACAGCAACCAGCTGCGAACCAACATGGAACTCTACGGCGTGAAAGCCGCGTCGCTGCTGAAAGTGATCGTGCAGAACGAGTTCCACCCGTCCGACATGCTGGCCGCTTTCGCCGCCGCCCAGATCGTCGCTTCCAAGCAAACGTGTCCCGTCAACGAGCTGTACACGTTAGTGAAGCGCAGCGAGTCAATCCGCGAGTTCATGTTGCGGGCCGGGTACCGTCCACTGTCGCGGCAGCAGCCCGAGCGCGTATTTCCACTGAAATTTGACGATTTCCGGCCGTTCCGGTCTCTCGACGACGAAACGCCCGACCGGACCATGCAGTCCATGGCGTTGTCGGGAATGGGCGGGTATTCTTCAGCCGAGGAGGACGACATGTTACGCGCCGGGATTCACGGCGAAGGCGGTACCTCGGCGGACGGTGGCGGGGGATCGTCACGAGTCGGATCGCGCGGCGGTGGGGGCGCTGCCGGGGGACGCTTGTACCACTACATTCCATCAGAAGCAGTGACACTCGACCGGATGACGTCGGCGGCCCGCCCTCGACTGCGGAAACTGTACCTGGAACCGGCATCCACGCGGCCACCCACCACGCCGCTGCGGTTCACGCAAGTGTCGTCGCGCGGTGGGGGAGCCGAGCAGCTGGTGCTTGGGGCCATCATGGGTGACGCGTCGGCATTTGCCAAGTCGTTTGGTGGGATGACTGCGTCCTCGCCTTCGAGTGGTGGATTCTACCATGATCCAGCGGCACCCAGGACACAGCAGCAGCAGCAACCACAGTCGCCAAAGGCAACTTGGACCAGCAGCGGGCCGCAACGATTTGCCCAGATCCGCGCACAGCAGGCGGCGGCTGCAGCCGCTACCCCGCCTGCTCGCCCCGCACAACTCGCATTGCACCTGGGCTCGATGTTCCGAGGCCGCGGGTACACAGGCCAACCGGCTGGCGACGGAGCGCATTCCACGTTTGAGCACCCCGTTCCGGACGGCGGTCTTGGCGGTGAGCGACGCGGCCGCTCAGAGCAACGGGCTACGGGACACTCGTCTCTGCCACCGCCAACATCAGACTCATCGTCGCACCACTGGGGAGCGTCGAGTGATGGGCCGCCTCACCACCGACCCTTGGCCATCCCAGAGTCCGTCGAGGCGATGCTTGGCGGCCAAGTTTCGGCTGGTGGACTGAATGTGAGGCGACTCGGCGCGGCGCCCGACGACGCCGACATTGAGGACTACGACGAGGACGATTTTGATTACTCGCTGATTGACAAGGCCGCCGATGCGTACCGTGGACGGCGGCGTCGGCGGCGGCGGAAAGGGCGACAGTCCAGGAGTACCAGCATTGGTGCTGCCGGAACCGCCGCATCCAGATCTCGCTCGCGCACGTCGTCACAGACGCCATCCCGGTCGCCGTCGCCGCTGGTGCGCAAAATGTTTCCGGGCTTGAGCGTGCTGGTCAGCAACGAGTCGTTGGGACCGAACGGGATGCTCGAGGTTGGGCCGGGGGGACCTTTACCGCAGCACGGCGGACACGTCAGGGTGGGCCACATTTACGCCCAGCCCATCATCATGTCGCATGGCAACGACGGCGACGACCAGCTGGCGACCGCGCTCAAGGTTGGCCGGCCCGTGCAAGTCAATTCGACGCGCGCTCGGCCTACATTCACCAACTGATCTTCATAATAAATGTTACATTGTCCTTAAGAAAAAAGATCACTTTTTGGGATGACCCGCCGCGGCCGCAGAAGCGACAGCAGCGTCGGCGCTGTTCTGCGCGGACCACAGCCGCACGCGCATGGCCAGGATCTTGATGAACCCTTCCGAATCGTGCGGGTCAAACGACCACCCGGCGCCGGCCTCGGACAGACTGGTGTCCATGCTCGCCAGCTCGGCGTTGTACAAACAAGTCTTCGGGTGCAGCGCCTTACGGCCCAGCACCGTGACGCACCCTTGGCGCAGGTGCAACCGCACGGTTCCCGAAACTCCACGCTGCGAGTTCTGAATCAACGACAGCATCAGCTGTGTCTCGGGCGTGTAGTACATGCCATTGTACAGCGAGTGCGCAAACTTGAGCGATATCTCGTCCCGGAGCTTGCGCACCTCGCGGTCCATGGTCAGGCCCTCAAGATCCTTGTGCGCGGCAACCAGGATCGTGCCACCGGGCGTCTCGTAGCAGCCGCGCGACTTGAGGCCAATGAACCGGTTCTCGACAATGTCGATGCGTCTGGTCCATTGTGTTGTCTGTCAGCGTATCCAAAAAAATTTAAAGAAGAAAAATAGCGGACCCAATGCCGTTGCGACGACCTAGCGTATTAAAGTACGTGAATACCGCCAGCGGATCCGGCTTGGACGCGTCCGCGGGGACTTTGGTGCCGTCGTCCAAGTTGTGAACTTGCACGGGGATCCCAGCGACGAAATCGACCGCGATCCGCTCGCCCTTGATCGGCGCGTCGGCCGGATCCACCGTCAACTTCCACATATCCTTGGGTGGCGTGACATCCGGGTCCTCCAAGATCCCGGCCTCGTACGAGATATGGTACAAGTTCTCGTCGGTCGACCACGGCTTGGCGGCGGTCTGCACGACGGGGATCCCGCGCTCGGCCGCATACGCCAGCAGCGCCTGCCGCCCCGCGAACCGCTGGTAAAAGACCGGGTTCCGCCATGGCGCAATCACTTTAATTTCCGGGTTGAGCGCATAGTAACCCAACTCGAAGCGGATCTGGTCGTTGCCTTTGCCCGTGCACCCGTGGCTGACGTAGTCGCAGTGCTCTTCGGCGGCCACTGCGATCTGCGCCGACGTGATCAAGGGCCGAGCCAGCGACGTGCCGAGCAAGTAGTCGTTCTCATACGACGCGTTGGCCTGAATCGCTGGGTACACGATCTCGGAGACAAACTGCGATCGCACGTCAACAATGTGCACGCTCACAGCGCCAATCGCCAGTGCCTTGACTCGCGCGGCCTCAAAGTCTTCCTCTTGGCCAATGTTGGCCATGAACGCGATCACTTGGTAGCCCTATATTTTTTCGTTGCGATCAATATTTCAATTTTCCATTTGGCTTTGTGAGAAGCACGGCGCACCTCGTCAATGAGCCAGGCGAGAATGCACGACGTGTCCAGGCCGCCGCTGTAGGCGAGGCAGACGCGTCCTTTGGTGTGAGTTTGCGTGGTCGACATGGCTGTATATTTCTTGGTTGGAGAAGAGAAGGCGGAGCATGGTGACGGGGGCGGTTTTATAGGGGTACGGATAAAAGGAATACTTTCTCCGTAGTAATTCATTCATATATTTTGGGAAGGTGAGGCGCCGGAGATAATCGCGATAATCTTTCCGTCAGTGGGAAGCATGGGAAATCACACGTGCCAACCGCAGTCACACAAGGTTCTGGAGAGCGTGCAAGTCAAGTACGCCCACGGCCACATCCGCTCTTTCCACAGCGTACCAGATCAACAAGAAAAAGAATATGCTCTACACGTCCACCCGCGGCAACTCCCCCGCGGTGCCCTTCTCGGCCGCAGTTCTGGCCGGCCTCGCCCCCGATGGCGGCCTGTACGTTCCCGAGCGCATGCCGACGTTCCCCGCCGACTGGCGCGCGCGGTGGTCCAGCTTATCGTACGCGTCCCTGGCGGCCGAGCTGTTTGCTCTGTACGTGGATCCGGCCGACATCCCACACGCGGACCTGGCCGAGCTGGCCGACCGCGCGTTTGGTGCGACGCGCAGCCACTTCCGGTCGGCCGACGTGGCCCCGCTGCGCGAGCTGCGCAACACGACCACGGGCGAGTCGGTGTGCCATATCCTGGAACTGTTCCATGGCCCGACGCTGGCGTTCAAGGACGTGGCGCTGCAGTTCCTGGGCCACCTGTTCGAGTACTTGCTGGCGCGCCAGTCCTCTGATGAAAAGAGAGATGTGACGGTGGTCGGCGCCACGTCAGGCGACACGGGCTCGGCGGCGATTGCCGGGCTGCGTGGCCGGGCCGGCATCCGCGTCTGCATCCTGCACCCGCACGGCAAAGTGTCGCCCGTGCAGGCGGCGCAAATGACGTCGGTCCTGGACGCCAACGTGTGCAATGTGGCGATTGACGGAACGTTCGACGACTGCCAGGCCGCGGTCAAGGCCATGTTCAACGACCCGGCCATGCGCGACGAGTTCCGGCTGGCCGCGGTGAACTCGATCAACTTTGCGCGCATCCTGGCCCAGATCTCGTACTACGTGTACTCGTACCTGCGGCTGGAGGCACGGTACGGCCGCGAGTACGTTGTCGATCGCGTCGTGTACAGCGTGCCGTCGGGCAACTTTGGCGATGTCGTACGTGCTTTTTTTCCCTCACGATCGTGGGCGCGGACTAAAAAATGAATATATATAGCTGGCCGGGTACTACGCGCGCACCATGGGCCTGCCGATCCACAAGCTGATTGTGGCCACCAACACCAACGACATCCTGCACCGGTTCCTGGCCACGGGCATCTACTCGCCCGACCCGGCCTGGAAGCCCGCATCCGCCAAGGCCGCCGCTTCTGGAAACAGCAGTAAAGGAATTGACGCGACGCCGACCCACGCGCCCGCCATGGACATCACCGTGAGCAGCAACTTTGAGCGCGCGCTACTTCTGTGGCTCGACAACGACGCAGCCGCGCTCGCGCAGTGCATGTCGGCTTTGGCGGCGCACGGCGGATTCCAGGTGTCCCCGGCCGTGGTAGATCGCGCGCGTTCCGGTGGCCTGTGGAGCGGCCGGGTCTCGGACACTCAGATCATTGACACCATTGCGCAGTACGCGGCCGACACGGGCTACATTTTGGACCCGCACACGGCGGTGGGGGTGCATGCGGCCGACAACTTGCGCGATCAGATGCCAGGCCCGCAGCCGCTGGTGGTCTGTTTGTCGACCGCGCACCCGGGCAAGTTCACGGACGCGGTGTGTGCGGGCCTGCGGTTGGCGGATGCCACCAATGCATCGCAATCGGACGCGGCACTGCTGGCGCGGTTCGTGCCGCCGCAGATCCGCGCACTCGATGGAAAGCCGCGCCGCTTGGTGCGCATTGGCAGGCCGGATAAGGCCGCGGTGGCCGGGATCCTGCGCAAGCCGTGGCCTATTGGCAACGTACAGTGGCCTGCTGCTACTGCGTCTGGCGCTGGTGCTGCCAAGCTGTGAACATCTCGTAAATGAATGAAATCCCGGACAACTCTATTTTATAATTTTTTTACACAAACACCTCAACTACTGGTAGTACCCGTGCGGCGGAGGCGCAACCGGGTATCCGGGCTGCGGCGCGACCGCGTACATGGCCTGCTGCTGATGCTGCGGTTGCGGCTGACCGTACATCGGGTGCGCCGCCATCATCGGGTATCCCTGTGGTGGTTGCTGCTGGTGCGGTTGCGGCTGACCTTGGACGGCGCCCGGGTACCCGTAGGCCACGCCAGGCGGCGGGTAGTACGCGGGCGCGGCGCCAAGCGGCACACCCGCCGCCGACCATTGGCCGTGGCTGGTGCTGTTGGTGCCGTGACTGTTCCCACCCGATCGGCGGCGCGATGCACTGCGGTTGCTCTTGCGGCGCGCTTTACGAGCGGCTGCCGCCTCGGCCGCGGCCCGCACCTCGGCCTCGTCCGCCGACGCATCGTCGCTGTCGCTGGGGTCGGTGCCCGAGTCGCGTGAGGTCGGGACCGCCGCGTCCGAGTCCGAGTCGTGAGCGCCAACGGGGCCAATCGAGTGGCCGGCCATCACGAGCGGTGCAGCGATAGCAACGCGAGTGGCGGCGGCCGCAGGCGACGACGACCGGCTCGACGGCTTGGTCTTGCGCGACGACGACTTTTTGGTCCGCGGCTTTTCCTCCCCGTCACTGTTGACTGAGGTCTTCCTGGATGTCTTCTTGGACTTTTTGGCCTTGCCGGTACCGCTGGCATCCTTGGAGCGCTTCTTCTTGGACGACTTGCGGTCCGCGACAGCACCGTCGTCCTCGTTCTCGCCCGCGGGAACAATCGCCTCTGGCGGAGCGGTAGCGACGGCGCGAGCCCGGCTCGATGCACGCTTCTTTCCGCCGTGGGATGAGGACTTGGGTTTCGCCGCGGCCGGCGAAATCGGCAAATTGTCGTCGTCGTCCTCGCCCTGACCGCTCCCGCTCTCCGCGTCGCTGGACCCGGCGGTGCCACGGCCACGGTTGCGGCGAGAATGACTAGCAGATCCACCACCGCGCGCCGACGACGACCCGTGGGTCCGCGCCGACGACGACGCGTGCTCGCTGGCGTCGTCGCTGTCCGAGCCGTTGTACTCGGACGACAAGTGCGACCGGCGCTTGCTAGCGGCCGCGAGCCGCGCCTGCGACCCAGACGGCGACGGCGTGCGCATCACGTACGGCGGCTGCGGCTGCTGCTGGTAAATCGGGTGGTGGTGCTGTGGTTGCTGCTGCTGCGCGTACGGCGTGGCAATTCGAGCGGGTCCGCCCGGCGGCGCCGATCCGGGGCGATGCAGCGCGGCTCCCGGGTGTAAGGCGCCGAGCACCGCGTCATCATCGTCATCATCATTGTGCGCGCCGCCACGGCCGCCGTACTCGGGCCGCGCAGCAACCGCCGCCAGGGCAGCGCCACGCAGGTAAGGCGAAGACCCCGACCGCGGGACAGCACCGCTGCCGCTACCGCCATTGGGCCCGTGCGTGGAGTACCCAGCGGTAGCCATGCCGCGTGCGCCTCCAAGGGCCGACGCAGAGGATGCGCCCCGGACACGTCCCGGCGCTCCCGCAGCAGCCGCGGCCACCGACGATCCGTACCCGACCGACCGCTCGCGCTCGCGTGCCAGCGCATCGGCGCGCGAATCGGCCGCGCGCGCGCCGCGCATCGACTTGAGGTACCCGTGGATTTTGGCGTCCTGCGCCGTCATGGGCCGGCCCGACGGGGCTCGCGACCCACCGGTGCCACCACCGGCGCCGCCTTTGCCGTAAACCAGGCCGTCCGAGTCAGACGACGCCGACAAGATCGACGACGCGTCGCTATCGGCCGACGATCCGTCCGACTCGGCGTCCGACGGCAGCTGCGCCGAAACGTCCGGCTTGAGGGTTTCGTGGTCCGGCGCCACGGGTTTGGCTGGCGCAGGCTTCGAGTATATGTCGGCAGCAAACATCGAGTGGTAGAACGTGGTCGCGGGCTTGGGGGCCAATGTGCGCACGGAACCAAGGGCCGCGGTGGAGGTGGACGAGGTGTAGGATGGCGCATGCGTCGACGATGCAGGGGTGTCAAACGGACGCGACACGCTGCTGCTGGCCGCGGACGTCGAGTACGACGGCGCAGTGGTAGCAGCGGAAGGGCTCGAGTACTGGCGCAGGAGGCCAATGTTGAGGGCCAGGTCGTCGCCCAGACCTCCAGACGAGAGGCTCGGGAGCGCCAGCTGTGGGGCCGGCGGCGCGGCAGCGACCGCACGGGTCGTGGTAGAGGGGGACTGGTTGTTGTACCCCAGCGGCTTTGGCGGAAGGCCGGGTGCGGTGGAAGTACCTGTATGTTTATATGTCAGTTTTTGGTTTTCTTTGTATTGGGCGTTGGTGTCTGCCAGTTTTGCTGATTGGTTTCTTTTGGTTGGTTGTCGTTCGTGCCGGCCGAATCGGGAAGGTGCGGTCAACGGCGGGATGTGACGTTTCTACCAGCACCTGGGAGTCTCAACCACCGAGAAAAAACACAAGCACAAGCACAAGCACACCAGAAAGAGATCTCGGGCTTCATCCAGGACTCTGCCATGCACGACAGAGATACCCTCGTCAATCCAGTACCGCAGCATCATCGGACAACAGCAACGAAAACAACCAACCAACTGGAACCAAAATAAAAGAAAGATATAAACGCACCATAAGAGGACAACTTGGGCGCCGGCGCAGCGTCCATGCCACGGTTGAGCGCGTCAAAGCGTGCCAGCACGTCGTCAAACAGGCCCGGCGGCTCTGCCGCTGGTGCAGTCGCTGCTGCTGAAGCAGTTGTCGCCGCTGTAGCAGAGGACGACGACTCGCCCGCAAGTCCCAGCGTCAGAAGAGGTGCCGCAGTTGACGACGAAGCAGTGCGTGGCGGACCAGTGACATCGGTCGGGCTCGAGGGCTTGGAGTGAGAGGGCGTGGACGCCGCCGAGACCGCAAGCGACGGCGGCAGCGGCACGCCAGCCGGGTCACGGAATCCCGACGTGGTCGAAGACGGCGATGCCGACGACACGGACGCCGCCGACGACGACGAGCCGCCAGCGGACTTGTTGCTGTTGGAGCGCGAAAACAGTTTCTTCATGACGCCTTGTTTTTTGGGCTTGGACGAAGGAGCCGAGGAGGAGGAAAACGAGACGCCGCAGAATACGTCGGGCGAGGGCGGTGGGGGCGCGAGGTCGTCGTAGTCGTCTAGGTCTACAAGTGGGCGCTGCTGCTGTGGTGTGCGTGTTGGGTGAAGTACGCGTCGTGGAGTGGCCATTGTCGCGAAAGAGAGGAGAGTGTGCTCGTGAGCTGTTTTTCCTTGCGGCAGTGCAAATGATGACGGTGAATATTGCGAGAGAGAGCTCCCGGGAAAAACAAATGTAAGCGCGTGTCGCCAGTGGCTTTTTGGGATATCTGAGGCTTTCAATCGTTGTTTGCTTTTTGCTCCAAGCCAACTCGCATGCCCTTTTCAGGAATCCTCACTTGTGCGTATACCTGCATGGGAAACCCCTCTCTTCATATCTATTAACCACAATTAAATATGGAAAAACTCTGCCCCGACGGCGGGATCGTCAAAGTGGTACTGGCCCCGGCACCCGGCTCGGCACCGATCATTCCCTGGGGCCGTGGATACAATGCCAAACTTCACTACACGGTGGCCACTGCTCCGTTCCGCCCGCTTACTCGTCCCATGGATCCTCCTGCTCCTCCGCCAGCGCCACCGGTAGTAGCAGCAGTCCACAAGCACGGCCGTCACCAACACAAACACTCACATGGCCATGAGCATGGCACATCGTGCACGCACCACCACGATCACGATCACGACGAAAAGATTCTCTGCAAAAGTAACCCGTCCGATTCCAAGGCGGATCTGCAGCAACAAACCTCCCCCGATCCGAGTGCTCCCGTGTTTGCATCTCCCTCGGGCGTGCCTTACACGTTTGACACGTCTGTCCGCCGCGTTATAGCTGACACGGTGCGCGATGACGGTCTTGAAACGCTGTTTGAGTTGCGGATCGGACGCAAGTTTGCGTTCCCAGCACTGGAAACCGCCGTCACGTCCATGCGCGTTGGCGAGACGGCCAAGTTTCTCATTTCTCCCGAGTACTCGCTTGTACGTAGAGCCATTTTTTCCCAATCGTATTGTATTGCTGCCATATTCATGTCGAATGGGAAATGGGAATAAAGGGTTTCATTCAACTCGAATCCCATCTGCGCCGCACGCGCGCCAGCGCCAACGGCCGCCCAGTCTCCAACTGCTGCATGGGCATGGCCGCGGATGCTGACCAGCACGCGGACCTGTACTCGTCGGCCGACTCGCCGCTGGAACTGACGGTCACGCTGCACGAAGCGCTTGCCCCCGCCGAGTACGCGCGCGATGCGTGGGAAGTGGATGCGGCCGACCGCGCCAACGAAGTGTCCACCATCAAGGACGCGGGAGCCGCAGCGTTTAGGCGCGGGGAGATTGGGGTTGCACGCGACCAGTACATGCGAGCGCTGGAGTGGCTCGAGAGCGCGCATCTCAAGGGGCAAGAGTCGCGGCGCACCACCGATGCCGGACCAGAATCGGAGCTGACGCCGCCCCCGGTCACCGACATTGCTCGGCTATGCCCGGTCTGGGCGGCCGACACCATGCGCACGCTGCGGCTCAACATTGCGCTGTGTTCGCTGCGGCTGGCCGAGTACGAGCGCGCGGTGACCCAGTGCTCGGCGGTCCTGGTTGACAGCCCGCGGTGCACCAAGGCGCTGTTCCGCCGAGCGCTGGCGCATGTGCGTAAGGGGCGGGATTTGGACTTGGCAGTGACCGATCTCACTGCGGCTGTTGATCCGACGCGCGCCGACACGCCCATGTCCCGCGACGATCCCGAGTGGCGGGCGGCATGGGACGCGTACCAGACACTCTCGGCTCATGCCGTACGCCAAGAAAAGAGCATGTGGGGCAAGCTCTTTGGTTCATGAGGAACAAATACAAGTACAGTTGGGAAGAAAGTACATTCAATCAGTCGTCGCCCATGAGCTCGGCCAGCTCGGCTTCCTCTTCGGCCGTCAGCGCCGATGTTGCTTGCTGTTGAACATTTTCCTCCTCCAAGTCAATCTCCAATCGGAACTGGACCGAGGGATTGACGAGGTCTGTTTTTGTTGTTGTCAGATCACTGTTCAAAAAGGAAAAAAGGGAAACCAAATACATACCAGAAACTTTCCAAGAACGAATGGTGCCATCCAGCGAGCCCGAGTAGAGCGTGTTTCCGTACACGCACACGACCGAGATTTCGTCAAAGTGGCCGTCCACCTTCTTGAGCAGCTTTTCCGACTGATGTATCCAATTGGCCAGGGTCAATCGATCAGTCCCTTTAAAATGTAAAGGAAAAATAAAAAGCAGGAGAGCGTACCGCCATATCCCAGATCGACAACACCTCGTCGCGCCCACCCGTGACCACGAGCGCCCCACCCACGGGCACCACGCACTTCACGTAATCGTCGTGCTCGAACGTCGACTCGCACCGCGGTGGCGCATTGTGAGCGACCGTCCACCGCTTGGCAAACTTGTCGGCCGATGCAGTCCACATAGTCTCGTCGTCCTCCAGGAAAATTGAGTACACGGATGTAGCATGGGCGCCCGGTGTCCCCGACTGCTCGTCCAGCGCCAGCAGCTGCGTGCCCGTGGCCAGGTCCCACTTGCGCACGCTGCCTTCGGACCCGGCCGACCACAAGTGTGCCGAGTCACCCGTCACTGCCAGCGACTCGATCCCGCGCACGTGGCCTAGGAGTACGCGCGACGACGGCGCGGGGGTTGCCAGGTCAATCACGCGGATCGACTTGTCGGACGACCCCGAAATCAAGTACCGGCGATTGGGCGACAATACCAGGCTCTTGACAAAGTCCGAGTGCAGCGCATAGGTGGCGAGGCATTCGCGTGACTGTTATGCGACTTTCAGGTCAACGCATTGATTTCCAAAAAGAATAACGGTAAAAGTAACCTTGTAGGACCACTTTTTGATGGTCTTGTCCCACGACCCAGTGAAAATGATCGTGTCCTCGGCTGCGGCGTCGTAGTAGTAAACGGCGCTGGTGACGGGGCCGGTGTGCCCGCGAAACGCCGCCACTGTCTTTCCCGAGGTGGCGTCGACAATGCGTGCGGTCTGGCCCGCATCGCCCACAAGCAGCAGCGGCATTTGTTGTTGGTCGGCAGCAATCAGTGGTGATGCAAACGGCACCATATGCAGGATCTTGCTGGACAAGGTCACTGGGTCGCCCAGCGTGTTGGACCGCTTGAGGTCGCGGAGCCGCTGCGTGCGCAGCGATGCGTCCGACTGGAAAAAGTCGCTTGCCTCGGTGCCGATATTGGCCATACTTAAATGATTTATACTGAATGGAAAGAGAGCGGAACCTGATCATGCCAGATCAAAGTACTCGAGCACCATCCGCATCATACCCACTTGGCCCTCGGCATGCACCCGACAGTCGTCCGTAGGCCACCCGCCCGATGCCGTGACTTCCAGCAATTGATCCCGCATGTCCGAAAGCAGTTGCTTGAGAGCAGCATACGCGGCACTGTCGTTGTGTTCGCCAAGGCCCTGCACGATCGCCGAGGCCTGAAGCGCGTCAAGATCAAGGTCACCGCTCTTGTCATCGACCCGCGCCCCTGCAACGTCCACGAGCTCCTCCCAAGTCGCGACCACCACCCGCAACGACAACAGCATATTGACGGCGCCGTCGCAGTCGCGGTTCACGGTATGCACCAGCCGGAAATTTTCAATGGGCCCGCGCAATACCGCCGACTTGAGCTGGCGCAGCGCTGGCGGATCTGATTCCGGTAACGTGAGGCCAATCTGCAGCGCGTCAAACGGCG
Organism: Blastocladiella britannica; assembly: GCA_025349905.2. Lineage (NCBI taxonomy): Eukaryota > Fungi > Blastocladiomycota > Blastocladiomycetes > Blastocladiales > Blastocladiaceae > Blastocladiella > Blastocladiella britannica. The sequence continues at coordinate 29,953 of MU624697.1, forward strand.
TTTCTGGCTCGCAGAACCCGTAGTACACTAGCTCGTCGGCAGCGCTGAGGTCGTTGTATTTCATGACCAGTGGGGTGCCGGCGGGCACATCACGGGTAGCGACAAACTGCAACACGTCGCCGGCCGGTGACAGTCGGTGCGAAATGTTGGCAGCGCCCGGGACCGACGAGTGGTTGAGCAGATCGCCAAAGGGGACCAGGGCGATGCGGTCCGGGTGCGACGGGAACGGCCGGAACGCGCGCGACTCGACCATGGCGTACGCCCACGCGAGCCGCGCGCACAGGTCCGCTGGCGATGTAAACGCGCTCGCGTCCATGAGCGCCGATCCAAATGGAGTCAGCGATGCAGACGGAGTCAAGACCAAGGCTCGGAGGGCGGTGGCAATGTCGCGTGCGTGGGCGAAAACAGGCGCAGCCGTCAAATTAGCCAGACGGTCCAGGACACGCGTTTCAAATAGGACCGGCGTCGGGCAAGTCTCGGGAAGGGCCGCGCAATAAGTGGTCGCGGTAACGTCGGCCGGGTCGAGCGAGCGGAGCAGAAGCATGCATGCAAGCGCAATAGCCGGGTTGTTGTCGAAATGGGGGCTCAGTTGCGGCACAATACGTTGGGCGGCGGCGCTCGCGTCGCTGTCGTGGATGAGCGCGGCAATGGGGATCGTCAGGACGGTAGTTCCTGCAACCAGCGGTGCGTCGGTAACAAGGCCCAGGCCGGCGTGCTCGGTGTGCACTGCTCGCACGGCGTTCCCTGGCAGCGCACCACAGGCAACATCCAGGAGCCAGCGCGTGAGGGCCGTTGCCGCTGCTGCTGCATCTTCATGGCTCATTTTTTTTTTTTT
>MU624698.1:0-30684 GCA_025349905.2 Blastocladiella britannica
CTGAAGAATTCCATTGGCGATAAAACGGACGTTTTGTTCCACATCACTTCCATCTCAGAATTCCAACACCCGATCTCTGTTCAGTGCGCAGCCGTGAAGTAAAAAAAAAAATTCGGCAGCTCGCTGAAGCGGAAAAGTACATTTATTGTGAAGGAATTTCAAACGGGACAGTCACGATGGTGTCAGACAACGTCTGCACCATGATTGGGATCTTTCGGGTGACGGCGACATCGTATAACCACGATCCACGAGCAAGTTTGTCAGTGTGCTCCTTGAGGAAGACGAGCGGGCACCCAGCGGCCAAGTGCGCCTGCAGCCACCACTCGTACGTGACCTCGTTCCTGCACTCAAAGATCTTGATCCATTTCTTGGCCGTCAGGAGCAGCATGGCCTTGAGATCGACGCCCGAGTGCAAGCATTGCCAGTAAGTACCAGGGGCGGCCACATTCAACCGCATCTGTGCCAGCTTTTGGGTCCCAATATTGGAGGCGATTGCAGAGACAAAGTCGAGGGTAAATGCTGCTGGCTTGAATCCATTGGTGGGCCAAATCACTTTGAAATCAATGGTCGATTTGCCCTTTTCGCAAAACAGGCCAACACGAGAACGCAACCATGATTGAATTTTCCGCGAGTTGTGCTGGATGGCACTCATGCACACCCATTGCCAGCCAAGTCGGTTGTGACGCATGTTCGTGTGACACCATTCAACCAGTTCCAAATTGTCGTCCTTGGCCATGCCAGCTGCACACGAAACAAGAATCATGGTTTGCTGAGGCAACGCATCTCGGTTGGCCTCCCACCATTTTACGACATTGAATTGCGCAGCGCCAATGGCAGTGCAGATCAATCGCTCGCCCCATTCAAACGAAATCTTGTCTACCGAGCCCAGAATCACATTCAAATGATCCACATGTCCATGGCGGACAAGTTCTGGGACAAACTCCGGTTCCAATCGAAGCTTTTTGCCAATCACAAAACATTTATCAACCATCCACTGCAAGTATGGAGCACTCGGAAGAAAGGTCCTCGATAGCGTATTGTTCACACTCATAATTTCTTTCCAGTCCGGGGAGAACGAAAATGCATCGAGCGTGCTGTCCCAGTGCGTTCCTGACTCGTGAGAATGTTGCCACAACCACTCGGCCACTTCAACACGGCTCACGCTCAGTAAATGGCTCGTGTCGTCTGTGAGGGGCCCAAATTTGTGTGCAGGTGTCCGGAATTCAAGGAACCGATCCCACCACCATTGTACTTCTTTAAAGTATCCATTGGCAATAGCCGAGTACGTTATTTTGGCAAATGCAGCAGGCTCGGGCAATTCGCAGCGGTTGGCCATTGTCTCCCACCACCATTCCAGCGCATTTGCATGCCCCCAGCCAGAGAGCTCTCGTAACAGCTGCTCCGATTCCATCGCCGCCAAGTTGGGGTGCAGCACAGCATATTCTTCCAGAAGTGACAAATCGCCTTTGACTGCGAACCGGGCAGCAAAGCTAAGGGACGTGTTGGCAAGGTAGCCGCGCGCAAGAGCCCATCGAATCACGTCCAGGTGCCCTTGGCGGATAGCAGTAATGAAATAAACGAAATCCCACTTTAGCGGGACGCAGATATCGTCGATGAGCCATTCAAGGATGTGGACGTGGCCGTGGCTCACCGCCATGTCAAGGTACCCGCCATATCCATGCCTGAACCATACAGAGCGGCCGAGCGACGTGGGGCCGGCGATTTCCCACAATTTGACGAGCACTGGTAGCGCGCCAACCCTGGCGGCAGTGGCGAGTGTGTCGGAGAGATTGTTGGCGAGAACATGGCTCGGGTAGTGCGGCAGTAGTTGAACGTGCCCGCGCCTGGCAGTGGCTGCAGGGCGAAATTCGCCAAAGCCGCGCGAGAGGACTGCGGGAAGGACCGAGTCGTCCTGTTGCTGGGGCAGTACATTCAGCACCGCAATAACTTGCTCGGGCGTGCACGTGGCACTGGCAGCGTGGGCCAGTATGATGTGGGCAACGTGGTCAATCATCATGTTTGTTTTTCGAGGCCTTCTCGTTTACCCAACACGATCGACATCAACAAAGGACTCATTCATTCATCCCACAAAGCCTATATATCTCCCACACCAAGCACCGTCCCCGGCAATGACCAAGAATATTTCGCGCGCCGCTGCTCGCACTGAGACTTCGCGCAAGCTCGCCGCGCTACTGAACACCACGGCGGTGCTTCTCGTTCCCCTGGCGTCGCTGGCCACCCGGCGCGACGACATGCGCACTCTGGACCCGCCCAAGGACCTGGCCCTGCCAATTGGCCGGCGCTTGGCCGCCGGCAACACTTTAGGTGCCGACGGCGAGACTGGGCCGTGGCTCCTGCCCAACAACTAGCTCAAGGACAACCAGGTGGCGCAACTGCGTTCGACCGAGGCGCCCACACACAATCCCGTGGTCCACCAGCGCATCGACAGCTTGGTCGCGGTGTTCGGTCTGCTGGGTATTGGCGGCGAGCTTATCGACGCCGCCGAGGGCGTCTTGGCCAAGCATACGACTGGCCGCAGCAGCGATGATGAGGCTGACAATGGGACGGCCGCGGATCCGGGTACAAAATCCCCGTGTCGACAATGCGCGTGTGGCTGGCGGCGGTGGCTGCCCGCGTTCGCGCTGCCCGGGTCATGAGTGCCGCCGCGAAGGAGACGTGGATCGTGGACTTGCGTGCCCACGAGCTCGCCTTGGGCGACTACGCGGGGGCCCAAGACCAGGACGCCAACGCACCTCTGATCGAATGGAAGGCGCTGTTCACTCGTGGCAAAGGCCGGCTGGCGGCCGCTCGGCTTGCCGACCACGCTTTGGCGCTGACGCGACAGGCACGAACGTCAGCCAAGGCGTCACTGGCGCGCGTCTTTGGGGAAGGTCGCTCCGACCAAATGACGACTGACGTGGCATGGGACGCGGGCATGCTTACGGTTGCTTGGGTATGATCACCACCTTTTTCTTTTTGGATTCTCCTTGACACTGACATGAAAAACACATCTGAACAGCTCAGCCAGTACGCGAATTTGGTGAATGCGATGCAAACCCTCATTGTGTACGACGGATTGGGGTACTTGGTCATCGCATTTGGTCGCGTACGTTTATTATTATTTTTCCAATTTTTTTTTTTTTGAAGATACCCTGACCAGGCTTTATAATAAAAAGGTAATCGAGCGCACCACCGACCCGACTCTGCTGGTTTACCTTGCGGCGCGGGCGGTGACCGAATCGCTCATTGTGATCGACGTGCTCGGAGCCAAGATCCAAGCCCAGGACCTGGCTGGCAAAGACCAGTCACAGTACATCACTGGTATGAAAATATTCTCCTTTTCTCTATTCGGGACCAGATAAACTCAATTTTTTTTTTTGTCAAAACAGACGCGGACCGCATTTTCGGCACCGTCATGGACACGCTGATCCCGTGGCTGTAACAGGCCAAGACCGCGGCCACTCCGTCGCCCGAGGCTCTGGTCCCGCTTAACGCTGCACGGTGCCGCTCCTTGACTGCGTCCGCGTTCCACAGATACTCGGTCTTCCGCAAAGCGCCCGGCATCAACGTGAGAGCCGATGCGATGGAGTCTCAGTTGCTGACCACTGTGCAAGCGTGGGCGGACAATGGTGTCAGACTCGGCAAAGCGGCGATCGAAGCCGCAACTGAAGAGGTCAAGCGAATCGAAGCTGCGACCGCCGCCGTAGGACCGTCGGCCAACGCTTCCGAGAGCGACGATCAGTGGCTCAACGATGACGGTACTGTCCGTGTCCGTCCCGCGACCGGCCGCCGGGCCCTGGCCCGCGCGCAACGCATTCGCGCCAGCGTGTGCATCGTCACCGCGCAAGCGCTCCAGCAAACGGTCGCGATCTTGGACACGTCCGAGATTCTCTTGGCGCGTGCGCCCACCGCACGCGCCCCCAGCGACTTGTCCAGCCGCATGGTCGATTGCGCTGCCCGGTCGAGTGAGGCGACGGACTTGCTGGCGACGGTTGAGCGGGGTGATGAGGTCACGGCCGAGTTGCCAGCGCGGACGGTGCGGGAGGCGACGCGGGTGAAACTCGAGCTGCTGGACATGGCGCAGATGCGCGCGGTACGCGTCGCGGCGATTGAGCACCGCCGGAAGAAGGAGCACGAGTCGCTTCCCTTTGCTTCCCTTGGACTGCCAACAACCCAAGCATGCCATATAGTATCCAATATTCTCTGGCTTGTTTTTTGGTCAATTTAATGCCACGAATCCCGATGTCCTGAAGCACTTGCCGTCCACGATCACACACCCGCCAGCGATTTGCCACGCTCAAAACACGCTGTACAATGCCGATATTGCCGCCGCCGGTTCATGAGTACTGCAATACGTTTATCAATCGAACTATTCTCAATTCATTCAGTACGTGTAGTACTTGTCCGTCACCTGAATAAACACATCCTCAAGCGACGACTGGTCGATCCCGAAATCCACCACGTCGCCGGCCTGCGCCATGTACTCAAACACCGCCGACAGATCGGTGCCAGGCGGCAGCGGGATGGTGATCCGCACCTCCCACCCATGGATCTCGGCGTCCGATTCGTTCACCTTCCCACCGCGCGCGCGAAGCGACGCCAGCGCGTCCTGGTGCTCGTACTTGACCTTGAGCCCGTCAAGTCCCAAGTCGCGGTGCAGCTTGGCCACCATGCTGTCCATGGCCGCAGACTCGGCCGCCAATGCACGCTCCTGCAACGACTCGGCGGGGACCACGGGCGCCGAGACGGGCAACTGCAAGTGCAGAGCGTGGCCCGAACCGTACCGCTTGCGCAGCGACACCGGGTTGCCGAGCACGCGCATCCGCCCACCGGCCATGATTCCGATACGCGTGCACAGCGCGTCGGCCTCGGCCATCGAGTGCGTCGTCACCAAGATCACTGTCTCGCCTTGCTCGCGAATGCGGCCCAGCAGCTTCCACACGCCCATGCGCGTGGCCGGGTCCAGTCCCGCGCTCGGCTCGTCGGCCAAGATCACTTGCGGGGAGCCAATCACAGCGATCGCCAGCGACAGGCGACGGCGCTGACCGCCTGAGAGCTTGCCCGAGGCACGGTCAATCGCTTCCGTCAGACCCACGAGATCCGTCACGCGCTCGACCAGCTTGGTGAGCTCGTCGCCGGCCGACGGCGCACCACGCAAGCGAGCAAAGAAAATCAAGTTCTCGCGCACCGACAGGTCACGAATCACCATGTCACGCTGCGGGACCACGCCCAGCACCGACGACAGGTCGGACCTGTTGGTCAGCTGGCCGCCGACCCACGCGCTGCCGCTGGTCGGGTTCGACGAGCCCGTCAAGATGTTGAGCAGCGTGGTCTTGCCGCACCCGTTGTGGCCCAGCAGACCGTAAGTCTCGCCCTTGGACACGCCCATCGTCAGCTGCTTGAGCACGTGCTTGGCGCCAAACGACTTGTCCACGTCGACCACCTTGATGGCCAGATTGGTGTCGTCCACTGATGGCTTGTCGCCAGCAGAAGCCGCGAGCTTGAGCCGCTCGGCGCACACCTCGGGATCCTCGTCGTCCTGGCCAGCCTCGACCGCTGCGCCGGCGGCACCGAACGTCATCTCGGACGCGCTGGTCTTGCCGCCGCTGCGAGCCGCCACGCGCTCCTGCATGATGAACACAACGACCGCAAGCAGAATGTAACCAGTAGACGAAGCGAAGGAGATGGCGAGTCCCGCCCAGTTGATGGACGAGCGGAGCGCGAGCAGACGCATGTTGACGGCAAACGAAACGGGTGGGAACAAATGAGCAAAAATAGGGCCGTCCATGAGGCCGCCCGACACGAGGGCGCCGAACGCGGCAAGGAGCGGCGGCAGGATAAACGATGCAAGGCGAACAATGAGCGTCGAGGAAACGAGAGCCGCCAGCACGTAACCGATAGCGATCATGCCGTGGACGGCCGCCAGCATCAGCACCGCGATCGGTCCGACCGAGAGCGTCACCGCCAGCGAGGGAGCAATCCACAGCGCAATCAGGTACACGGGGAGCGTGATCATCAGCGAGAACATGTAGTTACCCATCCAGTAGGCCGAGAGCGACAGGCCATTCACCCGGTAGAACTGGAGCATGCCCGTCTCCTTGTCGTGGAACGGCTGCGCCAGGTACGCAAACAGGAACATGTACAGCGGGATCGCCGCGATCATGGAGCTGATGGTCGGAAGGACTTCCGGCTCATTGATTTGCGGCACGGCTTGCACGTTCCCCTGGATGCGCTCATCGGGCGACCCGAGCGTCTCGGTGAGCTGGGCGTTGGCAATGCCGTGCAGCACCTCAATCAAGTCCCAGTCAAAGACCTGGTTGTGGCCCGAGTACGAGTTGAGCGGGAACGGGGCGGACATGTCGGGAACATAGGCAGTGTCATGAATAGTGAAATCGCTGTTCATCTCGTTGATGATGTCGGTCGGCGCGGGAGTGCGGAGTTCGCGCGGCCATCTAATTATTATTTTATAACAATATGAGCCGACGTGGTCTACGAAGCATTAAAGAAAATAAGAAAGAGCGTACCCAAGGGCGGCCTGGTGGCACTTGCCGCGGCTCGTGACACTGAGGTACATGGCCGCCGAGTACTCAAAGGACGTTGGGGGCACCACGATCTCGAGCTTGGTCGCGTTGGCCGAGAAACTGGACACCTCGAACCCGTAATCAGGCATGTTCTGCCGAAGGACATTGTACACGTCCTCGTCCTCGGTGATAAAAGACTTGGCGCCCTCCCCATACATGTAAAAGAACTGGGGGCACAGTGCGGGCATGCGCTCGGACTTGGCGTACATGGCGGCCAGGTTCTTCTTGATGATGGCGGCCGGGTGCTCGGTGACGAATTGGCGGGGGCCAAACTTGTCGGCGGTGGCGATCGGGTCCAACTTCTTGTCGGGAAGCACCTTGATTTCAAATCGCTTCTTGAGGTGGCTCGCCAGGTGACCAGCAGGGAGGGGCGGGGCAGTGAACGACTCATCGCGGACAGGGGTCTCGGGGGCCGGGTCCACGCCCTCTGCCAGCGCCGTGATGTTGGCAAACTTGCCCGTCGGGTCGCGGATCCAGAACCGGGCAGGGCCGTCCGCTGTACAAATGTGATGATTTAGATAAAAGATTGAGGTAAAACGAGAGGAAAGTCGCGTACCGCGATTCAAAGAGCTCGAGTACAGAAGAGTATCCAAGGAAAAATCGCCATAAAGGCAGCCACGAGAACTGCCGGGCGAGCACAGCCCCATGGACGAACCGATGCGGCCAACGTTGATGGTGGCGTTGCAGTTGGGGTCGCCCTGGTGCCCAAACCTGGGGGCGGACGGTGTATACGACAGGTACGAGCTGCTGGACTCGAGCTGCGTGCCAGACGTGCCGTCGGGGCACATGGACTCGCCCGACATGGCAGATTGCCCTCTCATGACAGTCAGGACCACGATCGAGACGAAGTACACCATGAGCGTCGGGAGGAGCTGCTTGCACTGGTACCGGCGCGCCTTGTAAAAGACGGCAAGCACCTGGCCCCCGAACGACTTGTGCGCAACAAACTTGGGCATCTTGAACGGCGCGAGGTCCGCATCCTTGCTGGACTCGGCGTCCGAGTCGGTGGCGGAGTCGACCTGGTCAAGGTAATCCTCGTAGTTGCCGCCGCGCGACGCCGCCAGCTTCTTGGCCTTGGCAATGGCAAGCTCCTCAATGCGCCGGCGCCCTGCCCGCTCGCCCACGTTGAGGAACACCTGCTCGAGCGTGGTGTTGGACACTTCCCACTGGCGCACGAGCTCGACGCGGTTCGTGTCGTCCGACTGCAGGTATTTGAGCAGCGGCGCAATCGGCTGGTCCTTGGCGAGCGTGGCCGCGTACATTTCCGAGGACCGCTGCGTGACAATGGCGTTGGGTGCATGGCGAGCAACCATGGCCGAAACGGCGTCGAGCGTCGCCCCCTCGGACACAATGAGCGATACCTCGTAGCCGGACCCGTGTTGGGCCTTGAGCGCGAGCGATGTACCAGAGGCCTCGACTCGTCCCTGGTCAATGATGCACACCTCGTCACCGAGCGCGTCGGCCTCGTCAAGCAAGTGCGTGGTCAAGATCACGGCCGAGTGCGCCTTGAGGCCCTGGATGAAGCGCCAGACCTTGCGGCGGTTGATGGGGTCGAGCGACGATGTGGGCTCGTCCAGGATGATGAGCGGCGGCGACCCGATACTCGACAGGACAATGCAGCAGCGACGACGCATGCCGCCCGAGAACTCGCCCACGCACTGGTCAGCATGGTCCTCGAGGCCGACCTGCTCAAGACGGTCGCGCATGTACGCCTCTTGGTCTCCCGGAACGTCGCGGAACACGGCAAACATGCGAATGTGCTCGGCGGCCGTGAGCAGCGGCCAGGTAATGTCGTCCTGGGCCGTGACGCCAATGCGCTGCTGGATGTCGCTGATGCGACTGACGCCAAAAACCGACACGATGCCGGCCGAGGGAACAACCACGCCCGTCAGTGCGTTGATGGTGGTCGACTTGCCGGCGCCGTTGGGACCCAAAAGCGAGAGCACCTTGCCCTTGCGCACGGTAAAGGACACGTCCGCGACCGCGTGCTTGGTGGCGAATTTGAACTCCCAGTTGGCCTTGTAATCCACCTTGAGGTTCTTGACAATCAGCTCGTTGTTCTTTTCCGCCTCAGCGTCGACCTCCGGGTGGATCGAGACAGGCGACGTGGTCCAGTACGAACGCAGGATCGGGAAGTACCAGAGCTCGGAGCCTCCAAAGACCTGGTTAAAGTAGGCCGAAATCACGGACGAGAGGCATCCCCACACGATCATCATGACCATGGTGACGATCGGCGGTGGAAGAGCAAGCTTGTCCTTGACTGAGCCGAAACCCATAGCTCCTGCGAGATAAACGGTCCCGATGCGGTTGTCACCGTTCGAGGAGAGCGTTTTCCCAACAAAGTTTTGTTGGACACCACCCGTCGCTACAAAATCGCGCGGCGAGTACATGGAAGGGTTTCCAAAGGAGGCTTTGATCGTTCCGTCCATGGACGCCATGTTGGTCAACTCTGAGTAGAGCTATATTTATATGTGGGTCAGTTATGTGGGAATGTTGAAGCCAAAAAAAAATCAAGCTGTACCTTTCCGAAAGTGGCCACCGGCAGGAAAGAGAGGAGCCAACCACCCCAGCCATTGCGGTACGTGTCTTGCCAGGTGGCAGGGAAAGTGTCGCCAGCCCCAGACTTGGCGTCAGCGTAGCTGGTAGCGCCGGAAGCGCCAATCATGACGGCGCACAGGAAGCCCGCAAACAGGTTGATCGAGTAGGGTGTTGAAAAAATGGAGGCTAATTTGTCGTCGTTAGTAAACTGCTGACACTGTCTGACAAAAGCAAGGAGCGTGTACCAAAAATCAACCCAAACGACACAAAATGGAAGCCGCCAGTAAACATGGCGAAAAAGAGGGACAAAAAGTCCAGCTTGGACAGCGAAAAGTCGGTATCGGTGAATGGGAGAACGATGAGCGAAAACAAGGATCCCGTGGCAACGAGGACTGCAACTGTAATCGTCATGGCAGTCCAGTAGGCTGCCTCGCGCATGCCAAATCGACGGAGCAAGGACATGAGGCCCATGGTTTCTAATTAATGAATAAAGGTCAGCCGCAATCGCCAATCAAAAAAAGGATGGACGCACTCTCGTTGGCAACATGGCTGCTCAGGACGAGAAGCAAGGGACTGAAGCCAAGGAAGATGAAGGCAGGGACAAGGGACGAAGCGGTCGCCTTTTTGCCAGATTTTTTGAAGAGCACCCTGCCGCGATCAGTCGCCGACAGATTGTCCTCAATGCGGCCCGGGAGCGGAAAGTGCGAAAAGCGAATGTCCATGTCCGGCTTGGGGAGACCCTGCATGTCGGCGCGCGTGCGAATCACGGCCTTGTCAATCGCGTGCTTGAGGACCAGGTTGATGCCGCGGTTCGACACAATGTTGGGCAGGAACTTGTCCGGGTGCTCGGGCGACACATCGACCACGTCGGGCTGGTTGACGGCCCACAGCGTGTAGTGGGTGCCGCCCTTCTTGGCGATCTCCGCGTTCAACTTGTCCTTGTCGTTGAACGGAACGTTGGCATCGATCGCGGGGAAGTGGCCATTGTTGTGCAGTCCCTTGCCGATGAAGCGGATCTTCTTTCCCGGCTGATCCGAGCCCGGCGCCGTCACATTGAGCTTGACGGCCTTGGTGAAGGTGGTGAACGACACGCCAAAGTTGAAGTCGCGCTCGCGTTTGATTTGCTGCTGTTTGGTGGTCAGCATCTCGGAGAGCTCCTGGTACGAGCCCAGCGGCACCACGTCGACGCCCTTGCGCAATCCGAGGTTGGCTGCGAGGTCGTCCATGACTGCCGCGTGGTATGGGTCGTTGGGGGCATAGTAAATGCGCGGCGTCTGGGCGCAGTTGGAGCCAGCGGGGCACGGCGGCACGGTGAGGGCAAGGGGAACAGGATCAATCACTGAGATATCGGGTGTGGGGGCATCAGGTGCCGTGCGCGTGGCCTTGTCGAACAAGAGGGCGAAAACAAGGCAGACGAGCGGGGCTAGGACGACGAGCGCGAGTTGCAGAGGCGAGCGCTTAAAGACCAGGGCGTTTTTGCGGAGCAGCGCCGACGTTTGGGTCAATAGGCGTGCCATTTTGCTCTAATTGACTTTGGGTTGCGTCTAGTCTTTTAATGAGGATATATAGTGGCCAGTTGGGACCAAGCGAGGACGAGGTAGGTGGGGGCGCGGCCTTCTATTTGAATCTTTTTTTCCAGGCGATGCTGTGGGGCTGTGTTTCAATCGAGAACTGCTGTCGACCTGGCCGCGTTTCGAACATTCCGTGTAAACGATTAATCGAATTCATGTGAGCAATTGAGTGAAGACAGAGTCACCCTGGAGACGCGTGCACACTGTTGCCGGCGCTCATTGCAAGCTGGATCGACGATCTTCGACAAAGGGAAGTGCTGATGTGAACGAGGACTTTGAAAAACATCTCTTTCCAGCGCCACAAGCAAATATTTTTTCTATGTCAACACCTCTTCGCACGCTCCTCTCGGCCCCATTGCCGCACGACTATGGTGCATTGGCCGCAGCTGCTCGCGCCTTGACCTCTTCGGGTGCGTCTTTGTCTTTGATCGCTGTACTCGGCAATATCAACGAATCTGACATTGATTAACAACAGGTTCGATCGCTGGATGGACCTCGGCGGACACGACCTCTCTTGCAGCCGCTGTCCGTCTTCCTGGCCCGTGTCCGGACGATGGTATGCTTTTCCCAATTCACTTCCAGGTCGAAATCATTGAGCGATGATTAAAAATTGAGCAGCACGATTTCCCCTGGTCTCGGCGCTCAAATTTGTCGCCACTCAGCCGCAATGCAATGGGCCCTTGTACTCGTCAGAGGTATGCGTATATTATGCATTTTATATCAAAAGGAAATCCGCTAAATATCAAGGGAGAAAAGGGATTCCGCATCGTCGCCACCCTGGCCCGGATCATTGCGCCAGAGACAGGACCTGCGCTCGAGGAAGACGATGCCGCGGCGATCGAGGCGCAAAAAATTGTTGGCAACCTCTTTTTGCTGAATCGCCAGCTCACCATGACCATTTTCCTCTTTGAAAAGGCCACTCCTGGCCTTTTGGTGCTTGCAAAGGTATGACTTTTATTGTATATTGGAGACTCGATACTCACAGAGGTTGTGCCATAATAGTCTTCGACAACATCGCTCGCATCCATTTTCGTTATTTACCGCATCCTGTTTCTCCTCACGGCATCGCCAGACGCCATCCAAGTGGTGGTAGACTCGGGAGTAGAGTACTTTGGCCCGCTCGTGTCTCGCATCCTCGCCATGCCGGAAGGATTGCCGCCATTTACGCGTGCCAGCGTGCTGGGCGAGGTCCTCAAGTCCATGTTCAACCTGCAATCGTTCACATCGCCGGAAAACGCGGCCGTTGACGACAGCGGCATGCCCCACTCGGATGTCTTTGCGGCCCTTCCACACCTGCGATCCGTGGCCGACACGCTTCACACCTGGCCCATGCCGGCAACAGTGGTGAGCCCTACTTCGCATGCGGTGCATGTGCTTATGTGTGGAGGCCATGGATGGTGCGAGCCGCGCGACGCGCTTGTGCTCTGTGCCCTGCTGGCAAGCGAAGTGACGGGGATCTTTACCGCAAACGCAGACGACGATTCGGCAGTTGCTTCCGAAGGCGCACGCGTCGACGATCGACTGCCTCCGCTGATGCACCTGCTGGCGCGCGTGTACTCAGGCTCGCCGCACGAGAGCCAAGAGGCTGCCGTCATCCGCGAGGCGATCGCACCGGCCGACATGAACCGCGATGCAAAGGACCTCGAAGCCACCTCTGCGCCGCATGCCCTCATCAAGCTGCTCACCAGCGCCGAGTTTCCAGCAACGCGTGCCGCGACCGAATTGCTCTTGTTTAGTGTGTGTGACAAGGACGGTATTGTTTGTGCATTTTTTATCATGCACTTTCGTCGCTCACATCAGTGTAAAAAATATCTAGCTACCAAAATGGTGGTGCACACGGGACTAGGCCCTGCGGCCGGGTTTCTGGTCAACCGCGGCCTGCTCACGCCGGACGTGTTGCGCGGGGCAGGAGCGCACGCGCCCGACGGCGTCAACCCGATCACGGGCCAAAAGGATGCCGACGATGACCAGGAGGATCCCAGGGCAGCGTGGGAAAAGCTGACGGACGAGGAAAAGGAGGCCGAGGCCGAGAAGCTGTTTGTGACGTTTGAGCGTCTGAACAAGCTGGGCGTGATCAAGGCAGTGGACCCGACTACGGGCCAGGACTTTGCTCGGCCGAGGCAGTAGGCTGTCGGCATTGTTTGCTTGAGTCATTGTTGCCTTTTTGCGATAAATGTTGCCGTCTCCTCCGTCCACCCTTTGCCAAATGAGAACTAAAGAAGAAGAAATATGGAAGCATTCGGCATTGACGACACGCAAGTGGCAGCGCGGACACCGTCGCCGGCCAACTCGCAGCCCGTTTCGACGTCAGTGTCGCCATCACATTCGCTGCCAGCATCACCAACGACAATTTCAGCAGCGCCTCCAACAACACCGCTTCTCTTACCGCCTCTACCACTACCGCGGCCTGTAATCATGCCCACATCATCCGCCGGACCGCCCATGACCTCGCTCCGAGCCGGCCTCGCGACGCGCTTTGCCTCGTTCGCCGCCTCCACCACCGCCGCGTCTACCGCCACCGCTGCCGCTGCTCCGGCCGCAACCACCAGTCCGATCGAGCATGCCGCCCCGCAGTCCTTGTACGAGACCAGCAGCGACTCGTCGTCCTTGCGCGGTCGCGTCGGAGTGCGCACATCGCTGCGAGCTGCCGGCCGCGCAATTCTGGCGTCGGCAACTTCCTTCCGCGGGTCGTCTCCCTCCTCGACGTACAACGGAGCTTCCTCTGAGGCAACAGAACGAGGTGCTCTGACTTCGTCCTCAGCACCGGGGGGCAGTAACGGCCCAATGGACGCCGATCACCCGTCCGAGACCGGTGCCACCCAAGCAGCAGCAGCGCCGTCCAACTCGGCAACGCTTTCCGGTGCTACGGACGTTGTGGTGGTCGAGCACGGCGACGGCACCTGGATGTGCACGCCGTTTCACGTGCGATTTGGCCGATTCAAAGTACGCCGCGTTGGCGCACACGGACACCCGGTTGCGGTGGTGGTCAATGGTCGCCTGGTGCCGTACTTGATGCGTGTTGGGAACGACGGCGTTGCTGCATGGTGGCGCGATCCCGACGGTCGTGTCCGCACCATCTCGGACGGCGATACATTCTCGACCCAGCAACAGGCCCCAGGCCTGGCACGCGCTGCGTCAACGACAAGTTCCATTCAAGCAACGCTCTCGGTCTCGGGCCGCAGGCGCGCCAAGCTCGCAGCCATGCTGCGTCGGCCCCTCGGATCAGCGAATACTCCTCCATCGTCTGCGGTCGCCGCTTCGATCGACCCGGGGCTGTTGGGGACCATTGCGGAAGTGCTGGTGGATGCAGAGGCCGCCGCTGCCGCCACCAACTCCCAGGGATCCACGCCTGCACCGTCGGCCCCTCCCTCTGAGCCCGCATCGCCCACCACTGCCAACCTGGATGTGGACTCTGTACCACCGCCGCCACCACCGCCAGAAGCTACGAAGGCAGCCGCTGCAGCAACAACGACAAGGAACGCGCACTTGATGCTGAGCTCGAGCGAATTAGCAATGCTCTCGCTGCGTCCCGGCGCCAACGACATTGTGTACGTCACCTGCCCCGACTTTTCCCTTGCCGGATCCGCAGTCGACACGGCCACTGTGACCGAAATCAAGCTTGACCACGTTCCCGCCCGCATTTATCTGTGGCCATCGACTGCTGCCGGCCGGATCGTGGTCTCAGACATTGACGGGACAGTCACGCGCTCGGATGCGCTTGGGATCCTGCTTCCGGCCGTGTTTGGGGTCAACTACGCGCACGCCGGTGTCGCCAGCCTCTACAGTTCGATCGCGTCACGCGGGTACCGATTCCTGTACCTCACGTCTCGTGGTATTGGCCAAGCACAGGCGACGCGCGAGTACCTAGCACGAGTGCGCCAGGATTCGCGCCTGGCCGCTGCTGCTGCTGCTTCTGCGAATGGGGGTGCTACTAGCTCAACCATGGCGGCGATGCACGGGCTTCCGGACGGCCCGGTGCTCACTTCTCCCGACGGGCTGTTGACGGCGCTCAAACGCGAGTTGGTGACGCGCACTCCGGCCGAATTCAAGACGGCCACGCTGGGCGAGATTGCGCGGCTGTTTTCGCCGCCCTCAAGTGGCAGCGACCCTTCTTCCTCCTTCTCCTCTTCTCCGCCGGGTGGAAGCGTATTTGCAGCCGGGTTTGGCAACCGCTCAACCGACATG
Organism: Blastocladiella britannica; assembly: GCA_025349905.2. Classification (NCBI taxonomy): domain Eukaryota; kingdom Fungi; phylum Blastocladiomycota; class Blastocladiomycetes; order Blastocladiales; family Blastocladiaceae; genus Blastocladiella; species Blastocladiella britannica. The sequence goes on from MU624698.1 coordinate 14,876, forward strand.
GTCGCCTACCGCGTATCGGGCATTCCGGACTCGCACGCGTTCCTGGTCGACCCCGCCGGCGCACTCGTGGCGGCCTCGGGAGGCGCTTGGTGGGCTTCATTGCCGCCGCCGCCAACTACGATGCCGCCCTCTGGGATCCCGGCTTCGCGCGGACTCAACAGCGGCGGCATCTCTGCTCTTACATCGACCCCATCATCCACAACAACGACGACCACGACCACGACACTGACCGTTTCCACTTCTGATCCTTCAAAGCGTCGTGGGTCTGCGCTGAGCTCACTGCGGCCGTCCACATGGGGCGATGGGATCTCGATCGACGGCGAAGAGTCTTCGGATCTGGACACCACAGCCGCGGTCGTGGCATCGTACGTGACCATGATCGAGCACGTTCACATGGTGTTCCCCGGCGGTGCTGAAGAGTCGGTGCGTGGTGGCGTGGAATTGGTGGAGATCCGCCATGGGAGCAAAGGCGGAGATGCATCTTGAGGTGCCATCTCTTCCGCCGTGACTGGTGTATAGCAATATATAATATATTAAATCAAGGGCGAGCGCTGTATGCGGCCGATATATCTCGCGAGTAGTACTTGCCAGAACTTGTCCCGGATCCGCGCATCGGGCTCCGTGGGGTGGGTGGCATGGACAGTTCGGCTGCAGCTGAAAGCGTAACTTTGCGCGTTGGAGAGGCGCCGCCGCTGCATGTTTCACGGGGAAGTGAGTTCACTATTTAAAAAAAAAAGAAATTCAGAATAAACGCACGCCTCGGCCACCGTCTCGGATTCTTTGCCGTGGTTCCAGCGCACGATCGGCTTGCGCTTTGATGGAGGGGCAATAGCACCAGGGTGCGATGGAGATTGCAAACAGTACGCCGAGTCGGGTCGATCCTCGAGTGTCGGGCGAATCGGGACCACCCCGCGGGCCCACGAGTCAAACTCAAGTGGTTCCGGCTCTGATAGCATAAAAACAAGGAATGAGGACTACTCTGCACAAAGCTTCTGCAAACGATAATCCCATACCAGTGTCAGGAATCCAAATGGGATCAGCCGGATCGAGGCGATCTTGGTCGAAAAACTCCCACATGATGAGCTGGTTCATGGCATCCTTGGCAAACTGGACCGCATAGGGAACCACCTGCGAGGAAATGTGCTTTTCAAAGAGCACGTCCTGCGATCGCTGCAAAATCTCCTCCACCAGCGACGAGACAATCAGTTCGGCATCGTCGATCGACGATGCAGCCACGACCTCGGGTAGCGCAAACACGGCCAGCGATGTTGGGCTGAGGACTGGTGGTGCTGGCGACTGCGCATTCTGGGCCAGAGTCAAGCTAGATCCGGCCGCATTGGTTGCCGATGCGAGTGCATGAGACGATGCCGAGGCCATATTCTTGATTTTTTTTTTTTTGCTTTAATAGAGTTGGGCACTGGTCGGTTGTCGATGGGAAATCGAAAAAGGCATTTCACATCAATTGCTGCTCTTTCAATCCAGCAAGCTTGATCCATGTCTGCACCACCGCCCCTCCCTCCCCTGCCCGCGCAGCTACTTGACGGCGTCGATGGTGCCGATCCTTTTACTTCTTCATATTTGCAGCATCCATTCACTGCCAAAATCCGCAGACGAATCCAAGGCCCGCGCTGCTGAGTTCTGGACTAAATTGAACACCCTTTCCCGTAAAGACCCTCAAAAGTACCGCGAGACGGTCGCTGCTGTTTTCAAGGACGCGGAAAATGCTCGCGCGGTGCGCAAATCGACCGACTTTATCCACCACGCATTTCACATCGAGTCTCGTGGGTTCCCTGGCGCATTCCGTTTTCCGACGCGCATTTATGTCAATGTACTCGCCTCGCCGGGCATCAAACAAATGAGCGGCGACGAGGTGCCCATGCTCTTGAGCCGTCCACGATTGGTCAAGCCGCGCGAAGCGCCCATCGTTTACGATATCATTGTGCACCAATCGACGCTGGATCGCGCTAAAGCCGACAATGACTTTCAGCGCGCGCTCCAGGATTTGTTTTTCGACTCTATCGACCAGACATATGCCAATGGTCTTCAAAAAAATCGTGCGTTATATATTTATGGTGATATTGAAGCGGGAGTGCGCTGAGCATGAAAATCTGGATAGGATGCAAGCTCGGGAAAGAGTACATTGGTCGGTGGCTCTGGCGCGATGATGGGACGCAGAGGACAGACAAGGAACTGGCTTCGATCGAGGACATGTCGGTAGAGGACATGCTCTCCAAACTGCACGGGGCACGTATTGCTTCGCGTGTGGACGAGGAATCTGGCGCGACACCGGTGCTGGACTTTGCACCTGCCGAGGCAGAGCCTGACGAGGAGCTTCCCCAGCTCGTTCTTCCCGGCCAGCAGATTAGGAGAATCGACTCAAAGACAGTGCTGATCCAGGAGGTGGGTCCTGTCCAGGACACGTCGTCTGCATCAGGTCCATCTCCGGTCGCTCCAGTAGTTGAAGTTGCCGCACCGCCAACACCGGCCCCACCGCTAGATCCCGATTTCGTCGCCCAGGCTCCAGAAGGCGCCATGCGCTGCGCCTACACTCCCTCCCCTATGATTGCTGGCGGCCGCGTCGTTTCGTTTGATTTGTCGTCCATTGTGCGTGCCTCCCAAATTTTATTTGTGCAAATACGACATTCACGCTGACAGACACCCACCAGTTTCCAGCAGATGCAACGTGGTCATACGAACCACGTCTCGACTCGGAAGCAAACGTCCTCGAGTTGGTGCCGGCATCAACTCGGCTTCCGTGGCTCTCGGTGCGATTCCTGCGACCCGGTGCCCAGCTCCTGGTTGGGCCGCGCGTCCTTCACCCCACCACTACATGGTTGGGCATGCCGCTTCCTAGCGACATTCAGCCTCGCTTTTCGAAAAAGACGCGAAAGCTCACTGTCCACACAATTTAAATTGTTGACTTTTTTCTCAAACATTGTCCTCATTGTCGTCTTCGAACGCTTCAATCTCAATATCTTCCTCAATGTCGTCGCCATCGTCGTGGTCGCCCACGTCGCCATCATCTTGGTCGTCATCGTCTTTTGGTTCCGATACCTGTTGGATTTGCGGTGGAGAGGTTGTGCCGCCAATGGACTCCGACGCCGCAGTGGATCCATGATCGCCATGATCAGACGACGCATGAGACTCCAAGTCGCTGTGAGTAGCGCCTTCGCCAAAGCTTTCTTCGGCATCGCTCTCTTCATCGCTGGCGGGCCCAGTCCCGTCGGCTTCGCTCCCACTTCCGCCGCCGACAGAGGAGACGGCTTCGGATACAGTTGCGCCGGCCCCGAAATCCGAAAAATCGGCCGAGTAGTCTGCTTCGTCCCGCGACGCCGCCGCTGCAAGTGTGGGTGCGGGAGCCAGGAACGTCATGGTGGCGGCAGCGGTTCGTGGGCTGAATTGTGGGAGTGGCGCCGACTCGTGCTCTGACTCTACTTCTTCGGTTTGTTGCTGATGCTGCTGCTGCTGCCAAGACGCAGCTGGGATCGCAGTAGTCGGTGGTTCCGTCACTGGGCGGGCCATTGCTGTGGTCGACGGCAAATACTTGAGGACATCTTCCAGATCCACCGACAAAGCAGACACGTCCTCGGCAATCGAGGTGCCGATGCACTCGGAATCGCTTGGCGGCTCTGGGGACGAGGCGGTACGGATAATGTTGATGGATGGTGACGGTTGGGCGACAGTAGCTGTCCCCGGCTGCGACGCCTCCGGTTTTGGTTGCAATTTTTCGATCTCTTGGTCCGAGTCCCAGTCATTTTCAACCGGCCCATCGACTGCCTCGAATTCGACCTGTGGACCACCAAAACACTGTCAACAAGGAACGGGATATTTGTATGTGTGAATGCAATTCGTACCCGCTTGTCATACTCAAAGTCAGGATCCGATGTCTTGACTCGATTCTTTTCAAATTCAATCTCCATTTCTGATTTGATTGCCTGTAGCTCACGATCACTGTATTGTAATGTGTGTCAATCTCTTTTGCTCGTCAGTTAATAATATATATAAAGCCGAACCCAAGCTTGTTCAAATCCAGCTCTGGAACTGACGATTCCTGGGATAATAGTTGCAATACAGACTTGTCGCGATTCACGACCAAAACGTGCTTGATCATGAGCTCGATCGCCGTTAAGTCCAAGGCTCCCAATATGTCTGCATGTCGCTTTTGTAAAATTGTAGCCGATCGCTTAAGTAGAGGTGGATCAAGCACAGTGGGCACGAGAGATCCGAGTCCGCGCAATGGAATGCGGCGGCGCCGGCGGCGAGTAGTTTGTTGATTCCTCAGTGATTTGGATGTTTCGCCGCCCAGATCCTCAACGTAGTCAATGTACATGGCTGGTTTGCTCGGGTGGGCGCGAATAGCGTCAATGTGCACTGGCATTTTTTCTTATTAGTTTTTGGAGTTGGACGGATGGGAACTATCTTGAAAAGAGAGGTACTCTCTTCACATCAAATTAATCGCAAAAAATAAATAAATGATTTCAAACACGCGCTTCTTGCTCGTGGCAGTGGTGCTGGTACTGGCTGGATTCGCCAATCGCGCGGATGGAACCCCTTCTCCTCGATCCGTGACTGCCAAACTCGGCCTCCTTCGTGAGCGATCAGCGCAAGCAGATCCATCCACAACGCCACTCGAGTCATTGATTGCGTTCCAGGCTTATTCGCTCCACCGAGATGCAAACGACAATCCAGCGTTTTCCATTGCCGTTGATCCGCTTGGCTCTGCAGCAGCTGTTGCTATCCTCCCGGTGACTGCCAATTTCTCACTCACGAATCCTTTTGACGGACTGGACATCCAAATCACTGGGCTTCAGCTTGTGGTATGTTTCCATGTTCCGCGTTTTTCACTTCAGGAGGACCTTGGACTCAAAATTCAATGAAATAGGGCAATATCAAGTCCAGCTTGCATCCAGGGACACTGGTGCCACTTGCGTGCGGCCACGTGAGTCCGGATGCTGTCGATCCTGCGGGACAGTCCATATTTCCGCGAGTTGCAGCTGGTTCCTCGGCCGTGGTGGCGATCCCCATGAACGTGACGGTGCCAATGGCGTCCGACTCGCTAGTCCTACAAGAATTGATGCTGGCGTGTGCTTCTTCCACATCCGCGGCAACCAACGGCATGGCGGCAGAGACACCTGCTCCGACACCACAGCACAATCTCTCGCTCCCACCTGGCGCCCCGGACGTCAGCGCACTGCAGCGCAGTTCTGCCGCCGCCGCCGCCGAATTGCAGCCGGTGGCGACCCAGCACGAAATGCCGTCACTGCTGACGAGCTGGTCGGGGACCGTGACGCTCATGGCATTCCAACACATGGCGTTCGGGTTGACCATTCCCATTGCCCAGACCAAGCAAGTTACAGGCGCCGAGTTTGCCATTCCGTGCCCTGCAGTGGTCACAAAATACGCCGAGAGCGCGACTGTGACTGCCACCAAGCTGAGAACCTGTTGAGTTCCATTGCACATGCCTATTGGAATACTGGCGATAATACATTGAATAAATACTTGCTTGTTAAAATGCATGGTCCAACACATTGGTCTCGTCAAAGAGATCGCCGAGCTCTGGATCCTCTTCTTCGAGCACATGGCTCGGAGCCAGAAGCACCTTGTTGACCATATTCACGGCCATGCTCTTGGACACTTTGCCGGTTTCTCCAACCGCAACACCTGTGATGGGCATCAGCAGCGCCTTGACTGCGCGCTCGCGATCGGTTTCGTTGGCGTGCGAGGGCCAAGCTGTGGCAAAGTTCTGTTGTGTAGTCATTTGTTATGTGAGGATTACAGCCACAACGCAAAAGTAAAATAAAAAAAGAGCAAACGAACCACAACCGAGGCATGGGCAGCGCCAACATCAACGAGCGCCTGACACGCTTCATTTCGGAGCAAGTCGCCGCCAGTCAAGAGCGGATCGAGCGCATGGGCAATCATGCTAATCACGGAATCGTGCACGTCGACATGAACAGGGGCGCGGAGGGCACACACTGCGCGCGGAATCAGGTACCCGGCCAAGATGGCAGCCGCCCCTCCTGGCGCAAGTACTCCGCTTTCCTGCAGCGCAGGAAGGAGCGACTTGACCGCCTGCATGCCCTTTGCCACTGCCGCCGGCTCGCCCCACATGGTCGGTGCGGTGGCGAGCGCGAGCACGGGTTCCAGGATCTCCACATGCGCAACCACGAACGCCGCCAGTGTCGGCTCGCCGCTGGTATTGGTCTCGGTCGCGCTGCTGGCTGCAGCAGTCGCCTGGCTGTTGGAGCCGCCCGCGGCCTTGCTGCGGCGGTGCCGGTGACCCGAGAACCACGCCGCAATCATGTCCACGACCGTCACGGTCATAGAGCGCAGCTGTCGGTCGTGCAGAACCTCGACCGAGGTGGCCTCGTCGCCGTCGTCACCCTCGTCATCGTCCTCCTCGCCATCGTTGGCGCCCATGCCTCCCGCGGCGTCCATATCACCCAGCGGCCCCATGGCGGCCCACTCTCGATCAAGCCGCGCAATGACAAACGCCGACAAGGGTGGGACAATATCCGTTAGCAAGCTCGGCCGGAGAGCGGGTGGGCAGTTGGCCACGAGCGGCTCGACGGCGCAGCGCAAAAGGGCAGCAAGGTGGCGGTTTTCGAGCGTTTCCAGATGGGAAAAGACCTGCTCAATCACCTGCTTGCTCACCCCTGGGATCGCATAAAATGTCGGACGGAGCAGGTGGCCCAGGAGTGTGTACGAGTTGGATTTGAGTTGCTCGACCCACATTTGCACCTTGAGCTTGGCCTTATCGCTGGCCGTCTGCTGTTGCTTTTGCTGGCTAACACTGGAGGCTATTAATTTATTTATACTGGTAAGTCAGCGCAGTCCTGCAAAGAATAGAAGAAACACATACTCTTGAGGTAGCTCGCCTTGATGTGCAGCGGAACGTCCTGCATCATCTTGACCAGCTCGTCGCGCTTGCCCCACTCCTTGTCCGTGACAGCATGTGCGCACTGAATCACCGTCATCACGCGTCGCGTCACTTCGGGAATGTATACGTCGAATGCATCGGGCAGACTGCTAGCCGCCGCGCGTTTCATGGCCGCATTCAGCGTCACCATGGGCAGCATGACCCGCGACCGCATCTCGCGCGCGCCCGGATCGCTGTAGATACAGATGGAAGGGAGAGACGTTGGCAGCGGCAGCGCCCGGTCCACGTCCGAGCAAAACCCAAGCAGAATCGGATCAAACAGAGCCCGGACCGCCGCAGACCGTGCCGCCGGGTTCGGGAACGCGGTCGTGTGCAAAATGGCGACCAGCTGGCACTCGATCACGTGGCACACCTCGGGAAGGGGCAGCGTCGTGGCTGCAGCACGGATCTGCGTATCAAGGGCGTACACGAGGTCTGGTGCCGCGCTTGCGATCTTTGCGAGCTGACCCAGTTGTTGGTATCGGGACGACTTTTCGTGAGGCTGGTGGTTGAGAATGATTTGCATCAGCGGCAGCAGCAGGCTGAGGTCGTTTGGTACCGCCCCGACACAGGCCGTTGTGGCGCGAAGAAGCGCGAGGAAGAGCGCTTCCTTGACCGCAAGCGTGGAATTGTTGGCGCTATCGCTACCACCGCCAGCAGCAGCAGCAGCAGTAACGGCGGCAGCGGCAGCAGCCTGTGTGCGCTTGAGAAGGTGCCGATATATGGAAAGGAACTGGTCGGACGCGGATGCCAAGTCAGCGGACACACAGTCAATCATGGCCAGCGTTCCGTCGAGGTGGGCGCCTGATGCCAGCTGGCCCATGATCCACTGGGCAGTTGGGGCAGTGGCCATTTGCGCCACCAAGCGGAGCATGCTGCGCGTGTGTGACCAAAGTGTGGAGAGGGCACGATCGCGGATCCTCGCATTTGAAAACTCGCTGTTGGCATCACTTGGGCGCTGTGGATGGTAGAAAAAAAAATGAGTACAACTCTTTAAAGTAGAAAAGAATTGGACAACGAACCCGCTCAAAAGTCAGGACAGCCTTTTCAAGGACCATGGGAATTGCATTGATGACGGGAGCGCACTGATAAAAAAAAGTAGTCAGTCAACGAGCAAGCACATAAACATGGATAGGGTACAATACCGTCTTGAGCTGGGCGTGCTTGAGCAGAGTGAGCCAAAACGACTGAATGGAAGTCGACAAGGTCACACTGGGGTGTTGCTGCAGCTCGAGAATGGATGCAATGAATTGGGGGAACCGATCGGGGATCCAGACCGCAGATACAACGCTGACCTTGTGGGCCAGTTGCCGGACGCCCACGTCAACGATCGCCTGCACGAGGAGCTTCATGACATCGAATGCTTCTTCGTGTGTGCGGTCGAGCATGTAGATTGCGCGGACAACCAAGTCCACGTGCCCGTCATCGATAAACGGCTGGAACAGCTGGCGCTGAAGCCCAGTGTCCTTGCCATAGTCGCGATGGCACACCAGAAACAGGACCTCGGCGGCAGCAAATTGGACTGGGACGGAATGTCCGGGCACGGAAAGGAGCTGCGCCAGCCCCGCTAGGAGATTGGCCGTCTGCAGCAGCGACGCGGGGATCCACATGACCATGGATGCGAGGGTGCGCAGAGAAAGGACGGCGAGACGCGCAGAGGCAGCGTCGGGGGCGGGAGCGGCACACAGCGGCTCAAGCTGGCGGGTGGTGGCAATAAACCAGCCAATGCTCCCTTGCTCCGAGGGCACGTAGATCACCTCGCGGACAGCGTTCACAAACGGTGTCAGCTTCTTTGCCTGCTGCGATGCGTAGAGGTCATTTGGAAGCACGATCGATGACAGCGCCGTCAGCAATTCGCGCTTGCGAAGGTGGACGATCTCGTCCGCAAAGTCAATGTCGTTGATATCCTGGCACAGAGCGCTGAGGGTCAAGAACACGATTTCGCGATGCACCACCTGCAAATATATCACGAATCAGTGTGCTCACCAAAACAAAGAAGAATAATTACGCGTACCGAGCGACCAAACATTTCTGCGAGCAAGCGGCTCAAGTCCCATGGCGTCGGCCATTCGCGTTTGGCCACCTCCACCAAGATGGCCGCCAGTTTGGCCTTGATCATGAGAGGTTCTGCGTCGGGAGTCAGGCCGTGGAGGGCAAGATGGACGAGGCCATCGCGCACCGCCGCTCGATCGGCGCGTTCGGCCCAGTAATACCGCACCGTGCGCTCGAGGCACTGCAGGCCAAAGAAGCGGACGTGCGTTTCGTGTGCGAGCCCGTCCGCAGTCGATGTTGACGCCAACGCCAGGCCAATTTGCGGCGCGTTTTCCGAGGACATGACCGAATTTAGAAACTGTGGATTTTTTTTTGATCGTGAGCGAGTGCGTCTGGTGTATTGGTGACGCGTGTAACCGGTTATTGTATTCTTTTCCGCACATCAAGGCTCGATAATCGGTCATTTTGCGACGCGGTCGGGCTCAGTTGCAGGTTTAGCGCCTGGATGATTTCTGGTACGCCTGGTATAAAATTTTAAATGTCAGGACCCGCGGCGCGTCAAATATACTCGTTCAACAATGTGAGAGTACCCGCAATGGTGGATTGGGCCATTGGTATCGCGGAAATAAATATATATTTTTTGGACTTGAAGAAACGCGAGAGACAAAAGAGAAAAAAATAGAGGAGTCAACCAACTATGCATATATTACACGCTTCACTCTGGCGAGACCGCCCAGCGGTACGCATCGACAGTGCCCCAGAGCTGCTCGATCGCAAGGGGAATCCATTCGGTCCCGACTGCATTCGTGTAGTGGTGCAGAAATGAACCGACCGAGAATCGCTTGGTCGCTTGGATGAGTGGTGGGACGAGGAGGGACGTTGCAGAGCTCGCAGAATTATATAGCAGCGTCATGTTCGATAGCGTTGCCTGGGAATGTCCCATGCGCCCTAAGTAACATGATGGTGAGTTAGCAGAGTGCAAGTTTTATTTTGCCAAGTATTCCCATACCTGGAGCAGCCTGCGGGAGCACGCTCCTCCATTGCAATATTGGATCCAACGGGTCGTAGAGATGCTGCGCAAACTTGAGCCGTGTGCGCAGTCGTGACTGGACAGTAGACCACTTCCACGGCGGAGACGCAATGAGCGGGCGAGAGACGTGGAGCTGGGCGCCGATGCAACTACTTGTATTTGTCAATTTGGTTTCTGATCCAGCGTAAAGGGCAGGCATACCTTGTGATAAAAGGAGCATCCTGAGTCAGGGCAGGAACGGTGACGAGAAGCGCATCGAGCGCCGATAGCGCGTCTGGAGGTGTTGTTGGCATGCCGCGGATCGCTCTTTATATTTTTTGCTTAAGTCAGGCCCATTACGCATCGCTAAAAGAAGGAGGGACGAGGGGTACCCAGACCATGTACATGAGACGATCGGACAGGTGGGCAGCGGTACGGTTGCAGTGACGGGGTCCCATACCGAGTAATTGCCAGTTGGAGAAGAAGCCAAGTAACCGTGTACCACCATGCTGCTAGCAGTGCGATTCATGCCCAGCAAGTGATCTACAGGTGCGTCTTTGCCGCTGTCGTGGTTGGGCCCACGCCGCTTGGCGGCCGCTCCAACAGGACAAGCCATGCGCAGGAGCCGATCATTCACGATAGGCACCACCATGTCCGCGTGCTCAATGGCGGTGGCAAGGGCCAGCACCGAGTTGTAGGACTGCACAGCCGTGTCGCCGCTGGAAAAGGGGACGACGGGGAGCGCGTGCATGCATGCTTTGGGTTCGCCAATCGCATCGCGCAGCTCGGCTGTCAGGCGCGAGCCCAGGCCAGACCCGGTCCCGCCGGCGGTGGCGTACGAAATCAAGAAGCCACTAAAGCTGTCAACGGCCTCGATGCGCCGGCGCGCGGCATTTAGCGCTGGTTCGGGGTCGAGCGCAAAGTAGCCAGTGGACCAGTTGTTGCCGCACCCGACCGACGAGAGCACGACATCGGGACGCGTCTTGTGCTCGGCGTCGACCTTCAGAGCGGGCAAGAGGTGCTCGGATTCGGTACGGAGTGCCTCGAGCGATTGGATGGCGGCCTGGCCGACGAGAATTGGGAGCAGCATTTTTTTCCTCGTAGAATCAAGCCACTTCTGTGGATGTGTTGAACTCGACCAACATCTGGCGAACTTCCTCCCCCAGGTAATCTCGTTATTGCAAAAAAATGGTAAATTATTTTAAATTGATACTCGATTTCTGCTGCTGCTGCTGTTGCTGTCCCACGCCATGTGCCCCGTCGTTGCCACCATCGTCGCATGTCGCCCGTCGCCCACGCCGAAATTAGGTTGCCGACCCGCATAATTTATCGATATTGTGTACCCCGATGCGACATATACACGTCGGTTTATGCGCGCTGGTGCTGGGATTGTCGGAATCGAGTTCATAGAACGATTGCTGAATGAAATAACGTCGAAATTTCATTCGCGGACGGATGGTCTGGCGTGGCCTCGACCTTATATTGGCCGCCAAAATTGAACGGCATAACGGACAGCAGCAGCAGCAAAATTGAGGAGTTGACGAAAAATAAATAGAAACTCACCATGGAAAAAATATGAATTAATAGAGCGCTGACAAGAAGGCCGCGAACCCCATGCGCGAGCTCAAGCTCGAGAAGCTTGTTCTCAACATTTGCGTCGGCGAGTCGGGCGATAAGCTCACTCGTGCCGCCAAGGTGCTCGAGCAGCTCTCTGGCCAGACCCCCGTGTACTCGAAAGCGAAGTACACCGTTCGTTCGTTCGGCATCCGTCGTAACGAGAAGATTGCCGTGCACGTGACCATCCGCGGCGCCAAGGCCGAGGAGATTCTCGAGCGCGGCCTCAAGGTCAAGGAGTACGAGCTCAAGACTCGCAACTTCTCGCAGACTGGCCACTTTGGCTTCGGTATCACCGAGCACATTGATCTGGACATCAAGTACGACCCTTCCATCGGTATTTACGGTATGGACTTCTACTGCGTCATGGGCCGCGCTGGGTTCCGCGTGTCGCGCCGCCGCCGCACCGTTGCCAAGATCGGTGCCCCCCACCGCATCACCAAGTCCGAGACCATGGAGTGGTTCAAGAAGAAGGTTTGTTTATCATTTCTTTTTCTTGTTGCTGGACTTTTTTGCTCACCTTGTCCTTTTTTCTTTCCACAACAGTACGACGGTGTTATCCTCAACAAGGCTTAAATATAAAAAACGAGTCTTCGTGCTTTCTTTTTTAACATTTGTCCCTCTGTCGTGAATATACGGCGAATTCTCTCTTTTTTCTTCTGTTTCTTTGCCCGACCTGCTTCTGGATCGTATGTGGTCAGTGGCACGCGTATCATGGCCCCTCGCCTCGCCCGGTTTGTGAGGAAGCTATTGCGAGCAGATCCGACTCTTGACTCCAAAATTGAATTCATTCGTCGTCCGAAAGCAGCAAGAACTCACGAATGCCACTAAATGCCGGGAGATACAGATCGGGCCGTGTCCCGCCCCGCCGGTCCTTGCGGTGCATCTCGCGCACCGTTGCCGTGCACGCCCGACAAAGTGTGCGCCGGTTCGGGTCGTTGCGGTCGCCGCAATCGGCCGCATCGCCCTCGGTCTCGTCCGCGGCCATTCGCGTCGGCATGATCGTGCACATTCCACAGCGAGTAGCTGTATGGGTCGTCGCTGCGGCTACCGGTACTGCTGGTAGCCCGCTCACATCGGCCAAACGAGCAGCAGTCCGAGCCACCGTGGCGTGCGTGCCCTCCTTGCCGCGCTCCAGGGTCTGCAGCAGCGCGGCGGTCGCGTGCCGGATGCTCAGCTTGAGGCCCGGGGCGCGGCCGGACGTCAGTGTCGCGCCGGGAGCTACATCGAGGCCGCGGAAATGTGCGTGCAGCGCCAATTCCTTGGCGGTAAATGTGGTCAACGGCTGGATCACCTGAACGTGCTCGTGGGTAGAGGTGCCGCGAAGGACATGCGTCGCGATCGGAGCTACCAGGGTAGGGATGGCGGCGCCGCGGCCGCTGGCAGTTGCCACCATCACGGTTTCGGCGAGCGTGGCAGCGGACGTACCCAGGGCCAGGTACGCGGCGTTCAAGTTGAGTGCCGCTCGCAGTAACAGCGTGTGGCGAATGGTCGCCAGCATGTCTTCCTTGGCCGAAAGCGAGGGCGTGGTGCCAAACAGGTCCAGCAACAGGGACTGAGGCGTTGCATCGGCACTTTGGGCTGTATTACGAGGGTGTCAGCCCAGTATCCTTCCATGTAAAAATGTGAAATGCATGCCTTCAATGGCCATAGAGGTTCCCAATCGCGTGTGCAGCACCTGGCTCGATCCATCGTCAAATACGCTCGACAGCGGAACAACTGTTAGCGGCAGAGAATGTAACTCGGCCATGTCGCGGAGCCGAGGCAAGTGATCCTATTCACGATCTTTTAAATGGATGACCCTCATTTTTCGTTAATAGTGTACGCGGAACGTACGTCAGCCGAGGGAATGAGCTCCGATTCATCAATGTACACCAGGTGGGCGGCCTGAAACGCAGCAGGCCGCTTATTTGTGGGGTCGCGGCCAGCAAAGTAGGCGGCAGAGAGCATGTCCACGAGTACACTGTTGTAATACCATTTCAGTTATTTGACAGCACGCGCGTCATTGGCATAACCGAGCGATACCGAGAACACGTTCCACCCGACAATGCAATGGCGACGAGACGCGGATGCTCAGCCTTATCGTTATTGCGAGGGACTGGCAGCTTGAGTCGCGTCATGGCGTCGCGAAACTTGTCGTTGGATCCATCCATAAAGCACGGCTGGCAAAACACGGCCTGGCGAGCGGCGAGAGTGGCCTTGGCCGACTTGCATCGCTTGCAAAATCCTGGCGCAGCCTCGGGTGCGCGGGGCTTGGACCGACGCGGCGAAGGTGTTGACATTTGTTCTTTGAAATGAAATGGAAAGAGATTTCATGCAACCATGGCCGGCAACCCGCGCGCGATGCGACATCCTTCCAGGACCAGATCCATCAGCTGCAGCGCCTCATCGGCCCCACCCGACAAGCAGTGGTCGACGCGTCCAAACACCACCGCCAGCTTGGCCTTTTGAATGCTCGACAGCCGCTCGTCGTCCAGCAGCGCAGAGTACAGCTGCGAGACCACTTGGGTCGCGGCCCACCCGTCGGCCACCACGTCCTGGATCGCACGTACCACTTGCTCGTAGGGGGCCGGTGGCTGCGCGTGCCACAGCGATACCAGACCCGTGACCGTTTCGGGTGGGACCACGCCGGCTAGATCGCGGACCATGGCCGCGGTAATTGGCGCATGTTCGCCCGCCAGTCGCGACGCTGATTGAAGAAACATGACGGCCTTGCGCATGTCTCCCTCCGAGACTTGCATCATGGCTTCGATTGCCTTTTTGTCAATTTTGGGTGAGTCGTCTTTGGCTCCACAAAAAGAGCAATCAGTATGCGTACAGTGTCGTCGATCTTGACGTTTTCCTTGTCGCAAATAAAGCGCAGACGGTTCTTGATTTCCTGGGCCTCCAACGAAACAAAGCGGAACTTGGCGCAACGTGATGCGAGCGGCTCGATGATGCTATTAGTTGTATCGTATGAGCATTTATACGAGCGGAAACAATACACTGACGAGAAAAAAAGGTCTACCGCGTCACGTAGTTGCAAATCAGGCAAAAGCGCGTGACGCTCGAGTGGTTTTCAATCACGCGGCGAAGTGCAGCCTGTGCATCGGGTGTCATGGAGTCGGCCTCGTCCAAGATAATGATTTTGTATGGAGGGACGGGGAAGCTTTTTTTGCGCATTACGTTGAGCGTGCAATTTGGTGAAGGGATGATGGAAACACGTACGTTGAGTTTTCAGGAGCACGCGAAACGACAGTTCGGGCAAAGTTCTTGATCTTGTCGCGCACAACACTAATGCCGCGCTCATCAGAGGCATTGAGTTCGAGGACGCGTGTCCGATAGAGCTCGGGGCTGTATGTTCCTTGACTGTGAGATTGAGAACAATATTTTTGGTGAGATATAAAGTACCCAAACAGCTCCTTGGACAAGGCAAGGATCGTGCTAGTCTTGCCAGTTCCAGGAGGTCCGTAAAACAAGAGGTGTGGGAGCTGGGTACCAAAAAGTGTCAGTTGCCTGCTTTTCAAAATATCAAATGGTTGTACATTTTGGGTCTCGATGGCCCGTCGTAGCACATTCACGACCTGTCCCTGCGAGGAAATATCGTCAATCGAATTTGGTCGGCTGCAGACACGCGCAACTATTTTAGTCAACTACCTCGTAATGTATTCAAAAAAAAGTAACGTACTACTTCTCGACCCAGGGCTGGAGGGTAGCAGGGGCAGATTCAGTCGAGCCTTTTGGCCGTGCGGCCGTCCGTGTAAAGAAGTTGGCAGCCATTTTCGAGAAAGGATGTAACAATTTATTGAAAGCGATGTTGAGTGAGATATGGCTGAGTGGGCTTTCGAAAGTTTCCAACTCACCAGCGATCTCGTCCGCGATGCGGGCGCTACACCAATTGTGCGACTGGTGCAGCAGAGACTGGGAACCGTTTTTGGTTCCGGGAATGAGAAGGGAAAAAAAACAACTACTACGGCGACGCCGCCGCCTTGACCTTGGCTGCTGCCTTGGCCTCTTGCGCCTTCACCCGCGCGCCCACGAGACTCTCCACCGCGGCGACCAGCTTGGGGTCCCACGCCACACCCGCCTCCGCCGCCGCACGCATGCCAGAATTCGGTAGTAACGTTCGTCGTTATTTTTTTTCGGCCAAAGTGATGCTTACCACTACCTTCACTTTTTTTCCAGCAGCAGTGACGATCGCGCGGAGGTACTGGTGGCAAAATAAAAACAGCAGCAGTCACATCCGCACCATTGCACTTGTTGGCGATCTCCGAGCCCTTGGCGACCATCAACAGT
>MU624699.1:0-30618 GCA_025349905.2 Blastocladiella britannica
AAAAAAAAAGACCCATCCTCGCTCGTCGCCTCCAAGGCCTGGCAGCGACCGCGCGTGCACTCGATTCAAACCAAGCCCGAGAAACTGTGGTCAGTTGCCGAGGACGTAAAGCAGCAGCTCATGGCCCGTGCGCAGGCGGTGGTGGGCAGGATCGAGCGCGAACACGGCGCCCAGGCCCTGCAGGCTCATCTTCCCATTCCTGCCGACCTGTTTTCGCTCTCGGATCCCGTCAACGATGGCAACAACAACCCTGATGACGAAGAGGAGGAACGGCCGCGGGTTGAGAATGTGGGTATCGTGCAACTGGCATTCAACGGGGCATTTACCTTTGACATTGCGCTCGTTTCGGGTCCTGATGCTGACGCTCAAGGTACTTCTTCGTCTGCCCTTTCTCGACATTTCCCATAAAACTCACAAATGAAATGGACAAAACACAGCGGCTCGGGCCCTATTCAACCAATTCGAGGCAACGTCCCAGGGCCGCGCGTCCGACTTTGAACGACAGCTATCGGCCACCTTCCCGCTCCCCGGCACGGGTCTTCCGCCGCAGTCGCGCAAGCTCGCATCGTACGTATTTTCGAACCTGCTTGGCGGGATCGGGTACTTCCACGGCACGTCGATCGAGAACCGCATGCCCGAGACCGAGGCCGACACATTCGAGTGGGAGTACTATGCGGACCCCGACGACGAGGACGCCGAGGAGCAGCTGGCCGCGTGGCGGCGCGCACGCGCCGCACGTAAACAAGTGGCGCCCGCAACGTCGTTGCTAACCGGCACCCCCTCACGGTCGTTCTTCCCGCGCGGTTTCTTCTGGGACGAAGGGTTTCACTTGGAACTGGTGGCGCGGTGGGACTCGCGGCTTGCGGCACGGATCGTCGAGTCGTGGCTGGCGACCCAGGATAAGGCCACGGGGTGGATTGCTCGAGAGCAAATTCTGGGCGACGAGGCGCGGTCGCGCGTGCCGGACCAGTTCCAGGAACAGGCGCCGCATATCGCCAATCCGCCCACGCTGATCATGGGCGCTCGCGCTGTCGTGGACGCTATGGTGACCTCCTCGTCGGGTGCCAACGGACTCTTTACCGATCCCAACACTGCCAATACTGCCACCACCAATGGCACCGCGTCGGCCGCCGACACATTTATCGCCGCAGTGGTCCCGGGCTTCTACAAGCACTGGCAATGGCTGCACAAATCGCAGAGCGGGATCCCGGACGACTTTGGTCGCTCCATCGGGTCGCCGCACGTGTACCGGTGGCGCGGACGCACCGAGCGGCACAATTTTGCGTCGGGCCTCGACGATTACCCGCGGGCCGACCCGCCCAGTATCGGCGAGCTGCACCTGGACTTGACGGCATGGATGGCATGGTACGCGCGCGAGCTGGCGGCCCTGGCGCGCCGGTCGCAGGCTCCCGGCTTCCGCACCTCGCCGGCTACCGAACGCATGTTGCTCGACCTGGATACGGCCGCGGACCGCGCGAGCGCACATGTCCGCGACGTGTTCTGGGAACCACTTACA
This sequence comes from Blastocladiella britannica, assembly GCA_025349905.2. NCBI lineage: Eukaryota > Fungi > Blastocladiomycota > Blastocladiomycetes > Blastocladiales > Blastocladiaceae > Blastocladiella > Blastocladiella britannica. The sequence continues at coordinate 1,517 of MU624699.1, forward strand.
AGTGGTAACACTGGATCGGGTGGGTTTGGCGACCTGGCCGTCACGGCCAGCGAGGACGCCAGCTACGTGCACGTGCGCAAGGGTTACGTGTCGCTGTTGCCCTGGATCCTGGACCTGGTTCCAGCCGCAACGCACCCGGAGCAGCACGCGTGGTCGCTGGCGCTGGTGCGTGACCTGGCGCGTGGTGGGCATGGCGCGCAGTCGCTGCACCGCGACGACGAGGTGTACGGCCAAGGTGAGGACTACTGGCGCGGGTCAGTGTGGATCAACTGGCAGTACATGGTGCTGCGGGCACTGCACCGCGATACCGCACGCCGCGTACCCGGCGCCAAGGACCTGTACGACTCGGTTCGCGCCGACGTGCTCAAGACCGTCGCGGACGGGTACGCAAACACCGGGTTCGTGCACGAGAATTACCATGGCGAGACGGGCGCGCCGCGCGGGTCGCACCCGTTCACGGGATGGACCAGTCTTGTGCTCTTGATCATGTCGGAGCAGTATTAAATACGAATTATTACATTTTATTTGACAGCCTACCAAGCACCTTCACCATTGATATGTTTCGAGTACATTATTGCATCGGCTGAGCGTACAGTGCCCGGCCGAGACCAGTCCTTTTCGAAACGATTGCGCCGGTCTTGATCCACGGCGGCCATGACCCCACTGCCTGGAGCAGTCGCCAACGGGTCGCCAAACTGCTGCGCGAGTGCGCTCTCGCGAGTCCCAACCGCATAGAGTCGGATCACTTGAACGGAGCGTGTTTGCCCAGCTATTCCAGAGAAATGAACATGAAGTGTGTGAGTGCCTCACTAAAAACAAAAACAAAAAAAAAAATTGAATGAAAAAACGCACGTCGGACAATGCACGACACGGCACGCCGCTCCACTTTAACCGCTCGTACTCCCACCGCTCCTTCTTCCAATTGCCACATCCAAAGTCCGTTGGAACGCGATTATCGGGGTTTCTGGGCGTCGCCAGCGTGAGCGACTGGTCAATCCCAGTGTACGGATGGCTCATGATGACGTGAGTGGCCTCGACCAGGCTCAGCGTCGCTGAGCAGACCGAATAGGGCATCACCAGGACAGGCACCGGCGTCGTTTTGATCGGATGGACATTTCGCGTCCATTCGGGTGCCAGTCCACACTTGAACTCGCGCAATGGAGGGTACGATTGGACGCCCTGGCGAAGCGCCGCACACCGAGTCCCTGCAACAACCAACGCATCGTGAATCAAGTTGATTTGTTGCTGGTACTTGCAAAACACGACGACCTTGGCGCCCGGGTCTTGCGCCACCATGTCCATGATCGTGGTCACGATAGCAATCACGCGCATCCCACAGATGTCGACGAAATTCGATACGTGAATGCCATCTCCAATGTCGGGCGAAAAAGGTCCAATATTGTCATTGAGAGCACGGGCTTTGATCGGGGAGCCGCCAAAGTACAGCCAAGATCGAGTGAGCGATTCGAGGAAGCGGTGGACCGAGGGGTTTCCCTGGAGCAATCGATCGGCTCGCCTATTACTGATCTGCGATCCCCTCTCTCCGTGGATTATCTCATATGATTGAAATATAATTCATTGTGGGGAAAAATTACAGCAGACGACAGCAACTCAAAATTATTGGCCGCCGTTGGCCATCGTGGTGATCCTGGTCAGGACGGCACCCAAAACTTGGGTGGGGTCGGCTGCGACCACCGAGGTAGTGGTCGCTCCGCTGGTGGTGGACGCCGTTCCGCTGGTGTTGCCGTTGTTGACCGTAGGTCCGGTGATGATCACAGTTCCGTTGCCGGGCGCAGTTCCGTTGTTGTTGGTCGCGGTTCCGTTGGTGGACACTGTTCCGGGGCTGTTGGGCACGGTTCCGTTGTTGTTGGCCGTGGGGCCGGTGATGATCACGGGTCCCCCGGTGGGTGCAGGTTCGCTGCTCGGCGCAGTTCCGCCATTGTCGCCACCGTTCCCGTTGTTGTCACCACCGTTCCCACTGTTGGGTATAGTTCCGTTGTTGATGACCACAGGAGGCGCAGATCCATTGTCGCCGCCGGACCCGTTGTCGCCGCCGGAACCATTGTTGTCGCCGCTCCCCTGGTTGTTACCGGACGCATCGTCGTCGTCGAACGGATTGGTGTCAATAAAGATCCCGCTCGGGCTGATGGTGACATTGGTGCCGGAGATGGTGATATTGTTCTGTGAGACGGTCACGTTGAAGCCGTATGCGGTCCCGTTGTTGCCAGCGGATGCATTGAAGCCTAGCACGGTCCCGGCAACCGTCAGAGTGTCGTTGAGCGTTTGGAGGACTTAACATAGATATTTTCGTTGGAGATCAGAAGGGGGGTTTCACAGGATCCCATAAAAGCGAAGCACATACAGTTGGGGGCAGGGTACGCATCAACCGGAGCAGCGTCGAATACGATGGTCACAAGAACCGAAAGGAGAGCGAGCAGAGGGGTGGTGGAGAAATGCATTTGTTGTGGTGTTTGGGCTTTTGATTCACAGGGACGGAGTGCGGGCGGCCAGTGTTTTTATGGCCATGCCGGCTTCTGCCCGCACGCAGTGACCGCACGAACCGAACGCCTGAAGAGCAGTACGTGATTGCGGATAACTTGCCAAGTGCCAAGATCGACTCCATGAGACAACTTCTGCGAGTTAGTTTTGGACAGTTCTGGCCGGCGAACCTCTCTGACTGGCAGGCACTTGCCGTGTTTTATTCGGGAAATCCTATCATTTTTTAGTTCCGTATACTTTGTCGATTGATTGATCTGCGATTTCTTATCCATTTGACTTGATTTCATTCGAGGAAAAAAAAGACAACAACGCCCACAACAAAACAAACCCGTTGGCCTCTGTCATAATGACCTGGGCCAGGTTGAGGCCCGAAGCGTTGTATCCATTCGTTGTTCCGTTGGTGCTGGAAATGGTCGCATGGTTGCTGATTGTGGTCACGTTTACATCACCCTGCGGCAGACTGCCGTTGATCGCCAGGTTGAGGACTTCAATTTTTTGGTTAGGGATCAGGGTATTTCCAAACAATCAAATGCAGAATTGGCTGGATACATTTTTGAGCAGGGAGCGCATCGACCGAGGTGGCGCTGAATCCAATGGCCGCCAGGACCACCAGGAAGGCGATCAAGGAGTGAGGTGTGGTAATGTACATATTGTTTTGGTGTTAGTTTCCAATACATTCTGGGACGAGCAGCACTTTAATAGCATCGCCCTGGCCTCTGCTCGTGCGCTACTGCCAAGGTCGAGCCGTACGCGATTGCCAAGACCCAAGGCCAATTTATTGAAACAATTGCGACCGGATATGACCGCCGAAACTCCGCAGCAGCTGATGGGCAGGCTGTTGCCAAGTTCTCTTATGCTCTTGGTGAGCGGCGGCGGGGGAGCGGAAGTTGTGGCGGTGGTTTTTTTTTTTTTCGACAGGTGGCGGAGCATTGTTATTTTTATGAAAAGTATATTCAAATGGGATTTTGGAGAAAAAATGATTTGAGGATCGCGGTACTTGCACCTGGGAAACTGTCCTTAGTGGTGGGTCGGGCCTATTGCATGATATTGTCAGTTGCAATTCCAGATCACTGTTCAAGAAAAAGTAACATACGAGGAGCGTGCTTAGTCACGGTCTTGGTGACCTTGACGGTGTGGGTCTTGTGGGGACGCTTGGTGGCGGCGCGCTTCACCTTGGTGGACGTGTGCGGCTTCTTGGAGTGGGTGCCGGTACCTGTTGTTACGTTTTCCCAGAAGTGAGTTTTCCCAGATCACCAGAAAAAAAATGTAATCACAAAAACAGAAACGCACGAGTACGAGGCAGGTGCTTGGTGTGCGTGCGAGTCTTGGTGACAACACGGGTGTGCTTAGGCTTCGGGGGCGAAGCAGGAGCAGCGGCGGGGAGGGCATCAACGACGGGGGCAGACGAGAGCAGGGCAATGGCAAGCACGGCGATCAGGAGCAGGGCAAAGTGAGTAAGGCGGGACATGGTGTAAGTAAATAAAAGTGTTGTATATGTGGGGAGTGTTGTATGAGGCGAGTAATTGCGAATGAAAGAGAACGAGAGTGGTGAAAGCGGTCGGATCCGATGAGGCGATGGGAAGTTGGAAATGGGAAATGTTAAAAAAAAAACCTCTCCTTTCTCCCATCGCGCAGTAATAAAATTATATATAAAAATATGCTCTCGGCGGCCGAAATCTCCCGTCGCCAGTCGTCATCGTCGGCCATCCACTCGGCCCTCAACCCGTCGCGCGGGATCCGCGACGATATTTCACGGCGTGGCGGCACTCCAAAGAACCACGCCCGCGACAATGCGCGGCGTCTGCGGCTGCTGGCGGCGCAGGTGCGCGAGCGCAAGGACGCCGACGACCTGGCAGCCTTACGCAAGGCCGCGCGCCCACCCACCCGCGACCGGTACGCGCACGTGCCCAGCCGCCTGTACCGTGGCCGGCCCGGATCGGCCGCTACCGCCGACGACGATGCCGCGGCTCTCGCTCAGTTGCTCGCGTCCGGGATGGACCTTTCGGCAGGCTCTCACGGGTCTTCATCGTCATCAGCCAGGCCTGTGGCACCACCATCGTCGGACCGTGCTTCCTTGGCGGCACGGCGTAGCCTTGGACACCACCAACCTTCGTCCTCGTCGTCTTCAATGCTGCCAGCGCTGTCGCCATCCGCCCGTTCGCCAGGTGGGTCTGCGTCCGTGACTGCTGCGAGTAACGGCAACGTCCCAGCGCGTCGAGGCACCACCCTCGCCACTGCTCCCACGCGGAACCGGGCTGGATCGGCCGACTCTATGGCGACTGATGTGCTGGCATCGCGCAAAACCCGGACCGGCCAGTTGCCCAGCTAGTCCGTACTCTTTTCCAACACTTGATTCAATTTGATCGGAACTGATATCTGATTTCTTTAGCTTGGTGAATCGAAAAGAAGAGTGGGCGCGGGATGCCGAGGAGAAGAAGCAGCGCCAGATCGAAAAGGAGTACGATTGACATTCATTTTATGGCACTTTGACTGATCCATTTCCTATGACAGTACCTGGCCGCCAGGAACAGTGCCAGTGCCAGAGCAGGAGCGGCTCGAGACTCTTGCGTACTTGCAGCAATGTACGTCGCCTTGTCTTTCCTCCTTGTTGCATGCCATTTCCAAACTGAAAAAAATGTTACAATAGCACTCAAGGAGCTGACATTGGAGCTGTCCAAGTTCGCCATCACCTTGCAACCATCGAATGTGCGCACTTATGCTCGCCAGCAGGAGGTGCTGTCCAAGATGCGGGAGGTGGAAAAGGGGATCGAGGTATGTTTTCATGGAAAATTCATTGAATGAAGTCTAACATTGAAAAATAAACAGGTGTACAGCCAAACGCGCGTGTTTATGGCCAAGGTGGGGCCTTGATGTTGCTATGGATTGGATCGCTATGGGGTTGGGAAGCTCGACTCTCTCTTTCGAAGAACAAAACCGTTTTCATAAAATTCAAATGGCCAGCTACTTTGGTACGACGGGCCGCCCGCCGCCGCCGCCAAATCACTTGAATGGTAAATATAAATTAAAATGGTTCATACATAGACGACCACGATCTCTCGGACGACGAATCACACCCGACCCCGGCGCGGGTCAGTCGTTCCACAGCCACAGCGACAGGACCAGCACAGTCGCTGTCCACCCAGTCCCGGACGCTCCTCGAGTCATTCATCCGACCTCCCTCGCCCGGCGCCGTCGAAGCAAGGCTCACGACCGCGCCACGGCCCATTGATCTTCAGCGACTCGACGACCGGCTCCGTCCCGCCGTGGGCATGCTGGACGACCTTCGCCTGCACACCCACAACAACCGCCAGGTGAACTTTTTAGAGTCCCTGATTGAGGAACTGCTGGCGTCCGTCTCGGGGTCCGCGTTGTTCCTTGTCATGTTCTGGATTGCCACGTAAATTCACCTCCCCTTACATTATCAGCCCGACCGGTCCCCCGCCGACCAGCAAGGCATTCATTGCCGCACTGCCGCGTCCTGCCAGTGTGCCCAAGGGTATATATTTTTTTCTACCACCTCTTTTACAAAAAGGTCCCGACTGGATCTTACTAAAATCAAATAAAGATGCAACCTGCCCCGTGTGCACCGACGTCCTCGATCCCGCCGCTTCCGACTTGCGGTCGTTGCCGTGCAACCACATCTTTGACAAGGAGTGTCTGGTCCCGTGGCTGCAGCTGCGCAATACCTGCCCCATGTGCCGCCACGAGCTGCCGACCGACGCCCCAACCCCTCCGCCGGCCAATGGCGCAGCGCCTCTCGGTGGGATCTTTAGCGCACTCGATTTTGGTGGTGGAGAGGATGACGACCAGCACCCGGCGCGCCCAGAGGGAGCTGGGTACTCGAGCTACGCCGGGCACGGTGATGGTGAGGATCACGGTGACGGTGATACGCGTCGCGACTTTGGAGACATGTACTCATAAAGAAGTCATACAAAGTTTCCCATGTCCATCATTGCCAATGATGGACATGGGAAAAAGTCGCCGAGGATGACGGGAATCAATCAACTACATCAACAAAGACTGTGACACTCCCTTTTCCTCATCACGGTCGTGCGGATACCCCTGCGCTCCCTCAACCAGTCCAACAGAAGCACCAAATCTGATCATCCCAGTGTCTGCAGCATTAAAAAAGGAAGAAGAAAAAAAAACTGCTGGCGGGCCATACCATTAAGCCACCTCCCACTACCCATCATCCGAGCTCGACTCGAGTTCGCTCGCCGTCATGGACTCGCTCGGCGGCAGCCCGAGCAACACCTGCAGCAGCTCGAGTGGCAGCTCGGTGCTCGTGGTATATACGTTGATTCCTTGGCTGCTGCCGCCCTCGTCGTCTTCGTCGTCATCGTCGTCGCCGTCGGTATCGGTGGAGCTGGTCGAGAACCGGGCCGCCATGCGCGCGTTGCGTTCCAGTGCATGCCCGATCCGGCGCAACCGGGCCGACCCAGCAGACTTGCGTGCGGCAGTCACTTGCTCCCGGGATGCAGGGTCGACGGTGACTAAGTGCGGATGGTGGCGATGGCTACTCGCTACAACTGCGTCAACTCCATCGCGAGCAACGTGGTGGTTCTCGGTCAGGCCCTGGTCCGGGTCTGCGGTCGGCTGCACGTGCTTGATGGTATCGTCGATCCCCGAGATGGCCAGGCTCGGCATGAACGGGTGCGGCTGCACGCAGTTGACCACCGAACTGTCGAGATGACAGAGCACGTCCACCACGTCGCCCGTTCCACGGTGCCAGAGGTACACGTTGCCGTCGTCGGATCCGGCGGCAATGTGTGCTGATCCAAAAAAGGCGGCTTCTTTGAGCTGTGGTTGTGGTCATCAATGAGACATTTTGCTCATCCAATACGAAAAATCAAATAGTACCATGGTGCACTCGTTCCGGTGGCCTTGAAATACTTGCACCACCTGCGGATCGCGCGGTGTGGTATCATCCACATTGGTCATGGACGTAAACGAAGGCGACGCAGATGTTGAGGACGAGCCAGGCTGCGGAGCGGCCCAGTCGGGCCGAACCAGCCAAACGCGTTCCTCGCTGAAATTGACCAGCACCTCAACCCCATCCCCGGTGCCCTCGTCCCAACGCATATCGGTAATCTTGTGATTGACGCGGCGTCGCCGTGCCGCCCCATGAAACGGTGGGCGCCATTGGTAAATAGGACCCGCAGAAGGTGCCCGCTCGTCTATCACCGAGACCTTGTCATCGCACGTGGCCAGCGCCAGCGCGTGTGGGTGGCCGGGGACGAACGCGATCGTGGCCACGCCGTGCGACATGCTGGATGAGAAATGAAGCATGGCTCCGGCCAGCGACAGGTAACCCGGCCGAGATCCGCGTTGGCCAGATGGGCGGTAGTCAAATAGCAGGTGGCGCGTGCATGGCGTCGTTGATCCGTCCGATCCGGTCGAGCACAGGCACTGCGACGATTCGCGCAGATCGTAGTGCATGATGCGGCCGTCGGTACCACACGACAGGAAGCGCCAGGGTGCCTCGGGATCGGCGAGAACCTTGTTGGCAGTGTCAAAGTGGCAGGCAAACCGGCCAGTGGATGCGGCCGACGACAGCGATGGGTCGAGGCGCGTATGAAGGACGAGTCCTATTTATCTTTCGTACGTGAGCACTCATTCATATCCGCTCATAAGAGAATATACCGTCGACGGAGCAGCTCACAATATCGTGGCAATCGCCAGTGGCCAGGAACTCGGCCGCGAAAATGTTTCTTCTGTGCGCGGTGGGAATGGTCGAAATGGATTCCATGGTGCGGCCGTCCCACAGGCGCAAGGTGCGGTCATCTGCCCCAATATACGGTCAGCACTACGACCACTGCTTCTTTAATACTTGATGAAATAAAAAGAACCAGATCCAGAGAGCAATAGTTGGCCATCCGCGCTCCAGCGCACGGTATTGACGCATCCGCTATGTCCTTCGGCGGTGGCAGCGGTGGCCATCCGAGCTGCCCAAGGAGTAAAGTTGCGAGGACCAGCCGAGACGGCCCATGGCTCGGGCACGGAAGCAGTGCGATGACGGTTACCCATATCGAAATCGGCGGCGGGCGGTAAAGACGTTTCCGAACTCCAGTCGTCCCAGACGTCGGCATCGGCCAGCTCGCGGGCATGAAGGGCACGGAATGTGGACATGATTTTTGAGAACTTCAAATGTTTCAAATTTGCTGAAATGAAAGGATGGGAAAGAGAGGACTGCTTCACTTGTGTTGCGGGTGCTGCTGCGTGTCCGGATCCGCCGCGTCCCAGTGCGCACCGGTCCACGTAATCCGGTCCGCAGTACTTCCACCAGTGACAGCGTCCACGGACGATGGCACCACCGGTACCGAAATGTGCCGCAGCAGCGTCGGCACCGGATCGTCCATCCCGAACGCGGCCGAGTCTTCAAACAGCAGCTCGTCCGACGGAGGCTGGCCAGGGCACGCCATGGAAGTGATAGTGACTGCCAGCTCCTCAGGGATGTGTTTGTTGGTGGAAGCGCGAGACATTAGGAAACGGTCGCTGGCCGACGCCGGGTACACTTTTGCCGGGTGCTCGGCCCGGAACGCGGCCAGACGAGAGAGGATGTTGGCGGCCTTTTCGACGGTGGTGGCGTACGACGGCGTCTCCGAGTTGCCCATCACCGACTCGCCATTGGCCGAGCAGAAGGTGAGGATGAGCGGAGTATTGGGGTCCTATTTGAGACGTCTTTGATTCCGCATCGCACCTGAAGTGAGCATATCATACCCTGCGACGGAGTTCGGCCAGGAACTCGTCCTTGTCGAGATCGAGCAAGTGTTCTTGGTTTTCTTGAAGGACGGAAGTAGTTGAAGTGAAGGGGGCACGAGTACGGAGCGCATTGACGGTCCGGTATCTCTGAGCGTGGAGGGAGCGGATCAGGGCGAGGCGGATCGTGATCATGCTTGGATTTGTCTTGATTATATTGGTTGCTGGTAGCTTGGGGAGGAGACAACCTCGTCCATTGGCCGCTGCAGTAGCAGTGGCAGCATAACAACAGGGCATGGGCAACGCGGCCCCAGAAGCACACCAAGCATGTGGGGTCACAGTAGCTGTGGCGCGCTATCTTTTCCGACTAAGTTGATCAATTACAAAATCAAATCAAAAAATGTCGGCCCCGTACCCGTACCCGCACTACCAGGGACAGCAACACCAGCAACAGTCTCAGATGCACCACCCGTCGCCCCTCCCGCGGACTGGATCGGGCCTGCACCTGGCCGCACTCACGTCCCCCGCTTCCATGCACCTGCACGCCGCCGGGTCCTCGGGCGCACGCACGCCTTCGCCCTCGCGTCTACCCATGCACTTGACCATGCCCAGCCTTGGCTTGGCTTACGCTCAAAGCCCACTGGCCATGAGCAGCAGTACGAGTCACCATAACGGAAGCGGTTCTGGAAATGGCAATGGCGACGGCAACTGCCCAACGCCGCCCTTACAAATGTCTGGAGTGCTCCCTAGTCCGGGCGTGGGTGACGTCGAGAGCTGGTTGCCGGACGCGGTGCAGGGCCGCAACGCGCGTGCCGCTGCTGAGGCGTCGTCGTCGGCGACTGCGTCAGAGGCGGGGGCGGCTTCCGAACCCACGTCCCCTCCCGCTGGTCCCTGGCAGGCTGCTGCTGCGGCACAACCGCCACTCTCAGTTACTTATCCGTCCTACACGATCGCAGGTACTTGCTTTCCTTCTGGCCTCTTCAACAAGAGTGCATACGCTGAACAAAAAAAATGGGACAACGCAGACTCACTGGCAGCCGCACTGCACCTACACTTGCCGGACCCGGCCGCCATGGTCGGCAGCAGCGGTAGTGGTCCTGGTGCTCAACATCATGCACGCCAACAAACTCCGACCGCCGATCATCATCCGCCCACGCCGACCCCCTCGCCCGGCCCGCACCTGATTGTGTTCATGGTGGGTCTTCCTGGCCGCGGCAAGAGCTACATTTCCATGAAACTCACGCGCTATCTGACGTGGCTCGGGTACTCGCCGCGGGTGTTCAATGTGGGCAACCGTCGCCGTGTCGCTGCGGCCACCACGCCCGACACTCCGATCGCGGGAAAAGGCACGTCATCGGCGTTCTTTGACCCGACCAACGCGTCCGCGGCGCACCTACGCGACCAGCTGGCGCTCGAGACCTTGGACGAGCTCGTCGACTGGGTGTACGAGCCCGTGGTGGCCGCGGGGTCATCGACCGGCGACTCCACGCCCATGTCGTACGGGTCCCCTGCCTTTCAGCAGCCGGGTCCTACCGTCTCATCGTCTACGGGCAGTGGTGGGCGGATGGGTACCAAGGTCGCAATTCATGACGCGACCAACTCGACCCAGGCGCGCCGCGAGTTGCTGGTCAGACACTTGAAATCGCGCAAGGCGCTGCGCAACGCCAAGATCTTGTTTCTCGAGAGCGTGTGCACCGATCCGGCCGTGATTGCCGCCAACGTGCGTTTGAAGTTACAGGGGCCCGATTACCAGGGCGTCGATGCTGCGGCGGCCATTGCCGACTTTGAGCGGCGGATGCGCAACTATGAGCGCGCCTATCAGCCGCTCGGCGCATACGAGGACCAGCGACGATGGGCTTACATCAAGATCATTGATGTATGTCTTTGGTTTTTTCTTTGTTCTATTTGATCTGATTTGCAACATACTTTTAGGTGGGGCGGCAGGTGGTTACGTCGCATATTCGCGGGTACCTGTGCTCGCAGCTCGTGTTTTACCTGATGAATACAGTACGCCTTCTTGTACTGCACTCCTGGAACAATCGGTCTCATTCATGTAAATAGCACATCCAACACCGAACGATCTGGCTCACGCGACACGGGGAATCGGTCTTCAATGTGCAAGGACGGCTGGGTGGCGATGCCGGGCTCACGCCACGAGGCGAGCGGTACGCGGCGGCGCTGGAGCGGTTTTTTTCCGCCATGTACGCGGGTGATGTGCCCTGCGCGCCGCGGTTCGAGCGCGTCGCGCATGTCGCGGACTCAACTTCTCGCGACCTTCCCACGACCGCAGATCCACCCGCCATCGACGTCACCGACGAGAACCCAAAGGCCAAGTCACCGGTTATCTCTGTCCCTTCATTTACCGAAACCTGGTTGCGCTCCACCCCCGCTGGATCGCTGGCGGGTACACCAGCCGTGGAAGAGATTGATATTTCGGTGCTGGTGGCAGCCGGGTCGCCGTCCACGGCGCCATCGCCCACGATCGGACTCGTGTCGCTACATCAGCAACAGCAGCGTGCGCGATTGCCGCGGATGGGAACAGGCCCTTCCTCTCCCTCTTCATCTAGCACCGCTGCATTGGCTGCCCAATGGTTGGCGGCAGCGGCTGCGACCACGACAAGTGCTACCGCAAGCCATGAACCGACGTCGCCGCAGCGGCAGCGTCGGCGCACGCTCTCGGGTGGATCGCCACTATCGGCCCCGCCGGCCACGGATTCCGGCATTGGTGGCGGTGGCAAAGTGGTGACCGAAGTCCTACTCCAGCTCATAGCGCCGGACCCGCGTGAGCTCGGGCGTACCGCTTCGCGGATGGATTCCAACTCGAGCAGCAGCAACGGCGACGATGAAGACGAAGAGGGGGATGATCGGTCGGTCCGGACCTCTGGCAACGGCGACCAAGGGTGCGACGACACGTGCAGGACAACGGCTACTGGCTCCAACAACCACAGCGGCCATGGCAGCCATGACGACGACAACGGTGAGGACGACGATGACGATGACCACTTGACGGACTCCGACGGCGAGCTGGACACCGCGCTGGCCACGCCACGCATGTCGGCCGTTCGTCGCGGATGCCGCCGCCATCGTGTCCGGCACGTCCCTGTCTGGACATCCACGCTACGGAGATCACTTGACACCGCCGCACCGCTGAGCGTGCACCTGCGGTTCCCATTACGGTCGCTGCGCGTGCTCAACGAGATCCACAGTGGGATGTTCGAGGCCATGACCCCGCTCGAGATCGAGACCGCGTGGCCGGGCGAAGTCGCCCGCCGTGTTGGCGACAAGCTGGCCTACCGGTACCCGGGTCTCGGTGGGGAGTCGTACTTGGACGTGATTGCGCGCCTCAAGCCGCTGATCATCGAATGCGAACGCATGACGCGGGACTGTATTGTCGTGTCGCATAACGTGGTCGCGCGGATCATGCTAGCGTACTTCGTGGGGGTGCCCTGGGACCAAATGCCGCGGCTCGAGGTGCCGCTGCATACCGTGTTTGCGATGCAGCCCAAACCGTATGGGACTGAGGTGGTTAGGTTCGTCTGGGACGAGGAGCGCGACGAGATTGTTCGTGCCGAGTAACAAATACATTTCAAGGTCTATCAAAAAAAAAAAACTTACTCGCCAATCGACTTGTACAGAGCCTCAAATACGGGCTCGTACTTTGCGCGTGCGTCCTGGCGCTTGAGCTTGAACGTGGGCGTCAGCTGGTTGTTTTCGACCGTCCACGCCTCGGGCTCCCAGTGCGCCGCGCGCACGTTCTCGAACCCTTTCAGTCCCGCCGCTTTACCGTACGCCTGCACTGCCTTGGTCGCCGCCGTAGCCACCTCTTGCCGAGCCAGCAACGCCGCAATGTCGGTCCCCTTGGCCGCTTTGCCCGTGTGCGGGTCGGCGACCAAAAACGACTCGGCAACCGCCCACAGCAACAGCTCGCCGATATCGGGCACCATGATCCCGACCGTCGACGATTTCAGCGAGTCGCCGTGCACGTACGCCTGCGCCACCAGCGGACACGACTGGTACACGCTCTCGACGCGCTCGGGCGACACGTACTCGCCCTGCGACAGCTTGAACAGGTTCTTGACCCGGTCAATCACTACCAGCCGGCCACGCTCGTCCCACATCCCGACATCGCCCGTGTGTAGCCACCCGTCGGCGTCAATGGCCTCGGCCGTCTTGACTGGGTCCTTGTAGTAGCCCTGGAACACGTTGTTGCCGCGAACACAGATTTCGCCCCGTGGGTGCGGGAGGTCGGCGCTCGTGTAGTTCATGGAAGGCACATCAAATAACTTGAACTCGCTGCAGGGGTTGGGCGTGCCGACGTGTCCGGGCTGTCCATTTTTTCTTTATTGCGTGAGTCGGTTTTTTTTTTTTTGTTTTTTTTGTTGGAGATTCGGTCAGTGAAATGAGCCAAGTACCGCGTAATCGCCAGCCCAGGTCACTGCAGCCGCACCTGAGCACTCGGTCTGGCCATACCTGTTCCAATTCATATACTCATGTCAGATCAACTTCAACCTCAAAAGAAAAGAGCACATACCCTTCAAAGACATCGACCGAGAAGCACACGCGGAAAAACTGAATCACGTCCGGCGCCAATGGGGCCGACGAGCACAGAATGAACTTGATGTTCCCGCCCAGCAACGCGCGCATCTTGGCAAACACCACCGCGTCCAAGATCAACGACTTGATCCGCCCGGCCTTGAGCCAGCTCACCTTGGACGCAAACGCGGCCTGGAACATGGCCTTGGTGATCCCACCTTTCGCACGCACGCCCGACCACACCTGGTCGTAAATGCGGTTCATGACCCGTGGGACCGTAATGAACGACGACGGTTTCAGTTCCTGAATATCACTCATCAACTGGGTCGGGTCGCCCTGGTAAAACCCGGACCGCATGCCGGTCTGGACGCCGGACAGAAACACGTCAAACTCGAACACGTGCGCCAAGGGCAAGTACGAGAAGTGGGTGTCGGTCGGGTACCGCTTGGTGAACTTGCCGGCGGCAATGATGTACTCGAGGCAGTTGGAGCACGCGATAAAGTTGCGGTGCAAGATCACGGCGCCCTTCGGCGGGCCCGTGGTGCCGGACGTGTAGCAGATCATGGCGATCGAGTCAGCGGTGGCGGGGGTCGCGGCGCAGGGGTTCGCGGCGCCGGCGGCCTCAAGATCGGACAGCGACAGCAACGACTTGTTGCCCTTGGACTTGGCCAACTCCACATCGGCGGCCGCGGGCGTGCCGAACGTCACGATAATCTGCACACTCGGGAACTTTTCGGCAATGGCCAAGAAACTCGCCAGCTTGGCGGCAGAGACAAACAGGACCTGGAGCTCGGTCTGGTTGACAATGTGCTCGACCGCCTGGGCTCCGAGGGCTGTTGTTTATTTCGTGTGAGTTTTTTTTCTTTTTGTTGTTGTCATTGATGCAAAAAATGGATACGCACTGTCGTAGAGCGGCACGGGGACAAAATCGTTGCGGTAGCAGGCAAATGCTGTCAAGATCCATTCGGGGCAGTTTACGCTCAGAATCCCAATCTTTGTTTCAGCAGCGATTCCGTGGTGAACAAGCGCCGACCTGCACAATATCCATTCAAGGAATCAGTTACAGGAATGATTTTGGGTTTGGGCAGGGACTAAGATGGGGTTGTGGGGGTTGCAGCGAGCCAACAAATCCCACAAACCTGGAAATTAGAGTTTTTGAGCGAAATGAATGTGGATCAATCGTACCCAATGTTCACGGAACGAAGCCGACTGTTGTTGTACGACTCCCAGGCGTACGGCTGCGCGACACCGTCGACAATCGGGCGGTGGCCGAGGAAATCGCGGTCGCCAAACTTGCTGCATGTGGTTTCAAACAGTTCCCAAATGTTGCTGCCTATTGATTTTGTCAATTTTTGCGACAAAGTACATAGGTGAAGAAGGAATTGCATTACCATTTTCGGGGGAACCGGTCATCGGGCTGTCGCCCATGTACGCAGCGCGGCGAGGCTAAAAAATCGTTTTGGAATTCCACTGAGTCAAAGGAATGTCGTATGGAGCAAATGAATGATGTGCGTACCAAGCCAGAGCCAGGCTCGGGCACGGCGCCGGGCGAGACGATCGTGTCAAGTGATTTGGACATTTTGTATTTCTTTCTTTGACTGTAATTCCTGTTGTTGTGGGCAGATGAGAGGGAGGGGAATTAGTGGTTTTGGGGCCAAGGCAAATTGGCAAACATGGGCAGTCAGGGAAGGAACTTTATGCAAGTTTCAATTGCGGCGCAAAGGCCCCAGGATCAGGTTCTTGGGCGTTTGGAAGATCTTCCGTCCTTCCAATGGGCACTCATTCGGGTTTCGCCACTGACCGCGTTGCAGAGTCTGCTTGTTCGCGGGCCGCAGCTGTGCTGAAATGCAGTGTATGGATTACATCCTCAATCCGTCCGTCACACTCCACCTCGGGCCGCAACTTTCATTTTATTTCATTTCACGATGGGTCGATCGTCCTCGCAAAGAAAATGTGATCCCATACCAAGATGGACAGGAAGGTGCATTTCATAGGAGGAGTAAATGATACAAAGCAAATCTAAGAAGAGAAATTGGTGGTTCAAGCGATCCCAGCGCTGCCAGTGACGCCGCGCACTTTGCCCGTCACCCAAGCCGGTACGCCTCGCACGCCAGCCAGCGGCGCGCCCGCCGCTCCTCCCGCATGCGTGTCGTGAGCAGCCAGAGCGCCCCCAGCCACGGGCGCAGTTGGGATCGCGGCCACGGGCACGGGAACCGCGGCCACGCTGTTTCGGCGGGCATCCGCAGACGTGGACCCGAACCGTTCCAGCGCAGGCGCGCCGAGCCACATGTGGCCGTACTCGGCGGTGGTGGTCATAGGGACAATGCGCGTGGATGCGCGTGGGCTGGTTGATCCGGCCCCTGAAGCAGCGGTAGCTACAGCGGCAGCAGCACGGAGCTGGCGACGCACGTCCTTGGTGTTGGGCAGAGCAGCGTATCGCGCCGGCAATGCGATTCCTTTGGTTTGACCACTGCTGTGCATGGTAGCAATGGGCGTGGATCCGGGCCGCTCGTGGACCGCACGCGTGTATGCTGACCGGTACACGGACTCGACGCGGTGCCGGGTCTCGTCCGCGTGCTGGTTGGCTGCCGTGAGCACTGCGGTGGGCCCAGCTGTCTTGCTCGCGACCGAAGGCGGCCGTAGGACCGAGACGACGCCGAACGGCGTGCGTGGAGACGCCGGTTTGGGCTGATCACGTTGCATTTAGCATTGAGCTTCACTCACATTGGCTCCATTCACATATATAGGACGCACCACCATGAATCCCCAATGCTTGTAGTAATCACGGTGGGCACGCAACTCGCGGTCGACTCGGTCGGCCCAGATGCGCTCGGCGTGGATCCGGTTGTCGAGCGCTCCAACCGAGACTAATGGATGCGGTTGACCATGATTACTGCCAGCGGCTGCTGTCGGCGCGCTTCGTGGCATGTTTCCTTATTGTATGTTGTGTGATCTGGAACTGTTATGCCCTTGATCCTGGTGGTTGGTGTATTTGATGTTGAAGTTCCCAGAATAATTCTATTAATTTCGACAATTAATTAATTGTACAATTTTCAAAATGAAATCGCCCCTGCTGGCCCTGCCACCGCACCTGACCGCCATCAACTGGTACCCAGGCCACCAAGCGAAAGCGTTACGCGACATCACCCAACGCCTGCTCCCCACCACGGCCCTGGTAGTGGAAGTGCGCGATGCACGCGTTCCACGATCGTCACGTAACCCAACACTGGAAGCGGCGCTGGCGGCAAAGGGCGTGCCTCGAGTGGTAGTGCTAAACAAGGCCGACGTGGCTGATGCGGCGCAAACGCGTGCATGGGCGGCGCGGATTCGAAGCTCAGAGCGCGGGGTCGTGGACGTAGTTTCGAGTGCACGAGAGGCTCGGTCGGGGCTGTGGCGCGTGGTGCACCGGGCGCGAGGTATTTAATTTTTGGAACGGTGGAGGTACGAGGGAAACTGACAGCATAACGATAAACAGCCCTGGCCGATACCAACCCGCTAGCCCCACCGCCCACGGTGCTCCTGGTCGGGGCACCCAACACGGGCAAGTCCACGCTGCTCAACACGCTGCGCAACCTGGCGATCCCGCACCGTGGCCGCGCTGCCGCCGTCGGAGGCGTGCCGGGCGTCACGCGCGTAGTGTCAGCAACGAAGGTGCTGCTGTCCGAGTCCCCCAAAGTTTACATGTACGATGCGCCCGGGATTCTGGATCCTGGATGGCACATTGGTCGCGCCTCTACTCTGACGAGGAATGGTGGTCGATCCGATGATCCCGCCGACCCAGAGCAAGCAATGGTAGAGGATGTGGACGCCCTCTACCACAAGGCATTGGCCATTGAGCGCGGGTACCGTGTCGCCGCGGTCGGGTGTGTCAAGGACGCCGTGGCGGGCGCCGATCGAGTCTTCGAGTACGTCGTGCGACTGTCGGCGTCGCGCGCACAGCTCCCAGCGCTGGAAGCGGCGCTGCGCGTTTCCGTGACCGATCCGAGCGCACCAGCATGGGCCGGGATCGATCCAGTGCTGGACGACATTGCGCGTCGGCTGGGCGCTCGCGGCGCCGGTGGAACGCTGGATCGCGAGCGCGCGGCCATGTGGGCGCTTGGGGTGTGGCGACGCGGCGCTGCTGGCGCGCTTTCGGTGGATCTGGTGGAGGAGGCCGAGGACGGTGGAGTGGACGATGAAGCTATGGCGGCGGCAGCGGCGGCCAAGTCCAATAGCGGCAAGTCACGGTCATCGCGATCCTCATCATCATCGCGGTCGCCGTCGTCCAAGCGATGAATGAAAAATCAAATTTATATTAGCCGCTGGGCGAGTGCTTCATGCCGCCCGAGGCACCCGATTTGAGATTGGCAATGTACTTGACCAGCATCTCGTTCTCTTGCACGCCGGCGTCGTAGTTGGCCTTGACGGTGGCGAGGCGTGCCAGCAAGTCTTTTCTCAAGATGTGAATACTTCTCACACTCTTCAACCAAAATGGAATGAGGATACAGTACCTTTGGTGGTCTCTTGCAGCGATTGGATCTGTCTGTTGCATCAATGATATGAATGAAGATCATACAGCTGAGTCAGGATGTATGTACAAAATGGTCTGCTCGCGATCCGACATGCTTGATGTTTGAAGCTCTTTGGAATTGAGAACGAAAGAGCCTTTTCATCAAATAAATATGACCGACGCGTACCGGGCAACAACCGTACCACCCACAACAACCGGCTCTGGTCTCGACTCGGAGGACGACGGTGGGTTCGAGGACCGCTTTGGCGTCACTTCCACCGCCAACAACAATGGTCACCAACAACGGGAAGACGACGACGATGCCGCCGCATTGTTTGGAGACGACGACGATGAAGACAACAACAACGCTGGTCACTCTAACGGCGCACGCGACAACAACCTGGACCACGGTGAGCGGGACGCAGAGGCATTGTTTGGTCGTCATCATGAAGAGGATGAGCATGATCGCATGGACGTGGCAGACGAGTACGGCCCTCCGATCACTATCCCGGACGTGCCCGGGATCGGCAAGCGCGACACGGTTTGTTTTATTATCGCGTCCCGTATCTTGCAGTCCAAAATATTAACAAAGGAAATGGACAGGTCTACTCGCTGCACCTGCCCACGTCCTCGTTGGCATTTCAGATGCACCCGTACGACCCCGAGACCTACGTCCCACTGACGATTGCCGCCGACGAGGACAACGATGAGGGCTACCGTCACCAACACCAACACCAGAACCGCCCAAAGCCGTCGCGTGCCGCCGTCGACACCGCCAGCTACCGCACCCTGCGGTGGCGCCGTGCCGACCCGCGCGACCCGGCCACCTTCATGTACGCCCCCGCGGCCGGCGTCGCGGTGCCCGTGCAGTCTAATGCGCGGCTGGTCGAGTGGGCCGACGGCACGCACTCGCTGCTGGTTGGAGACGACCTGTACGACTTGCCCACCGCGGCCCCCGGGTTGCCCGAAACACTGGCGGCCATGCACCAGCACCACGAGGTCCTGGCGGTTGCCGCGCACGTCACGGCCAAAATGACCCCGCGGCCGGTTGCGGGAGCCACGCCCACCGGCGACGTTCTGGCAGCAGCGGCAGCCGCAGCTGGCTCTCAAGGGACTCAGCATCAGCAGTCGCAGCAGGCAGCAGCCATTCGCGCACAGCGGCCCGAGCCGCGGATCCGGCTGGTGGTCATTGATCCCGAGGATGAGCGGCGCAAGCAGGCGGCGCGTGCGGCCGAGGAGGACGCGCGGAAAGCCGAGGCCAAGATGCGCAGCCAGCAGCGCCGCATGCGCGACCGGTATGAGCGCGCCGACCGCCGCGGTGGTGACGACGGTGTTGACGACGATGACGAAGACGACATGGGTCACCGCCACCGGCACAGCGATAGCGATGACGATCAGGGGGGCCGTCGTCGCCAGAACCGGCGCCGGAGTGGCGGCGGCGGCGCAGACGCGGGGGGCGACGACGCAGGGCATGGCGGTGACGGTGGGGCCGGCGGTGCGGGCGGTGACGATCTGGACGGGTTTGTGGTGGACGACGACGAGGAAGTGGCTACCTACTCGGACGAAGAGGACGAGATGGAGCGGTTGCGGGCTGAACGCCTCTTGGCTGCGGGTGAGGGCAGGTCGCGGCGTAGTGGCGGTGGCGGCGGTGGTGGCCGGGGCCGGCACACGGTCGAAAGTGCCGACGAGGACGAGGACGTGAGTGATAACGTGTAAACAAATGATCTTAATTTCCCTCTGATCGTGGCTGCGAGAAGCGGTGAGATCCGATCCACATACTGTCCTGCTGCTGTTATTGCCCGAGCGCCCGCCGTCGACATCCCCGATCCACTCACTCAAGAAAACACTCGCATGATCACTCCCAAAACAGTTGCATCCCACTGAGCTGAACAGTGTATATATTGCACAAGACGAGGTCGGAAACTGAAGCAATGCCAATCCGTCACCCGATCCCACCAGGAGCCCCCTTTGCTCAAATCGATTCTATTGCTTAAGGCTTGGATGGAAAATGAGAAAACATCAGTAAATAGGGCTCCTTGAACTCATAAGTGAACGAAAAATAGAGGAAGAGGAGAGGTACCTTGCAGTAAATCCCACCAATAACATTGGTGGGATACTCGTAGTCCATCTCCGAGACGGGGCCGTCCGGTGAACCACGCACCTACAAAGCACACCTCGGAGCCGGTCCCACACAGGCCGCGAACGCTACGCCGATCATGTCCTTGCCTGGTTGGTTGGCTGTAATGTTGACAGCAGAGGAACAGCCAAGGAAAAAATGATTAAAGGGAACATACGCATTGTCTTGCCCTGCCCACGCAGCACAGCCGCCGCGATCGCCAGGTCACCATCCTTGTATGCGGACCATATCGGCCATGTTCGGCTTGTCTTTCAGAAACAGGCCAACTACGCGCCGTTGCGCCTTGGACAGCACCTTCAACGAGCAAGCCCACTCAATCACCCGTTGGCCCTTGCTCTCCTGGGCGGCGGTACCGGGCAGCAGTACCTGCTGGAGTGCCGACAACAAGCCCCCCCAAGGACGGGGTGCGGGCCTTCCCCATGGTCGTCGCCTTGATCACCGACGCCTTGGGCTTTGATGGGGTGTCTGTGGTGGTGGTGGGGTCTTAATTTTCAGTATCGGCGTCGACGTCAGAGGCGCCGGAATCGTCGTTGGAGATGAGAGGGCCCACCTGTGACGATCCAGACGTCACGTATTTAATGTATTGGGAACTCGCGACGAGGCCAACCTCTTTGGTTTTCCGTCACGAGTCAATTGTTTGGCAAGCATATATATTCTCTAAATCCTTCCACGCTCAAGATGCTGTTCCAGCAGGACGCTTCTGTGCTGCCGACTCGTTCAACCCGTCAACCACTTGATTGCACTGGTGAAGCAGGAGGGATCTTGCCGAGCAGTGCGTCATTTGGCCCATGCAGCAGTGAGAAACAAGGGCAAGACAAGGTGGTTTGGGCGACTTGCGCAAGTTGGTGAAGCAAACAAGCTCATCAATTTCGATTGGAACCGAATGGCAGGTAGTTCAGGTCTGCCAATGCCAGCGGATTTTGTGCAGTCTTTTGCAGTGAGCAGCCAGGCCGAGAAGAAAAACCAGGGACAACTGGGTTTTTCCAACAATCAGCAAGGATGCAGAATCAATTCAGCGCCACTTGGGCGACGGCAAAGGCGAGCACGGCAGCGCGCGAGCAGGCGAATTCTATTGCTCCAATGAGGTCGATCGCGTCAGCGCGGGCGCGTACGAGGGCCAATCGCGGCATGAAATGGCCACCTTTGCCTCGTGGTACATCGTTGACGACCTTGCGAGCGGACTTCCAATAGTTTTTCGGTTGCTGGTGCGCCAGAGGTCTCGTCTCGGTCACCGCGGCAGCGAAGCCAATCCCGCAGGCCCCCTTAGCTCAGTCGGTAGAGCGCGTGACTTTTAATCATGAGGCCACGGGTTCGAGCCCCGTAGGGGGTAGCACTTCTCTTATCCCACTTCTTTTGTTCATGTCGAAGTATATATATTTTTTTTTACATCTCAAATAAAGTATAGTCATCGATGGATTTCCTCTGAAAGATCTGCCGAGTAGCGCATTGCTCATTTGTGACTGGAAATTATCAAATTGGAAATATTTGTATGATCAATCGCTCCGCTTGGAAAGGCAATTCAGAAAGGGAAAGAATATTTGGCAATCGAAGGCGGTTGCACTCGCCAGTGAGGGACGTTAAGTAAAAGAAAGGGAACAGCATCGCAGGCATTTAATTGCGTCGAGCAGGATCATGGCCGTCGAGCGATGGTCCGTTATCGCAATGATCGTGCCGCTGGCAGCACTACACGTCCGACTTTTGGCAATGCCGCGAGTGAATACGCACGAGCTTGACGAGAGCGTCGTGGTGGTTGTTGTATATGTCGACGAAATCAGAGTCAATTCTTGAGAGATCATGTACTCACGCCCAAACACTCCAAACCATCAGTTGAGCGGCTCAACAAAACGGGCAGAATAAACTGCACGGACGATACCGGTCAAGCGTTAAAACCGTGAATCGACTCGGGGGGTCGCGGCAGCAAATGATCTGTATTTAAAAATTACGATCACATTGTGATTGATAACCAACATCCCGAAAAAAACATTAAAAAAATGTTGCCATGTTGTATATATTCCACAAACTTACTCCTCTAGTATGCCGATAAAAGAAGAAAACAAAACAAAAAAGTGCGTGGTAGAACCCGCAATCAGGCAGTCGCAAATCAAGCAAACTTGAACAACAGCGTGATGCGCGGGAAGTCCATGTCGAGCTCTGGCGGCAAGTACTTTTCGACGCCCATGAGCTTGCGCGGCTCGGGCTTGACGAACCACGACACGTCAGCGTCGGCGGTAGCCTCGAGTAGCAGCACGTCCTGGCGCTCGGACGAGACGGACCGCGACGCGACCGCGCGCAAAATGTCCGGCGAGATCGGGTTCTCGAAGTCGGCGACCGTGTAGATCGACATGAGCTTGGAGATCTGGGTCGGGGACAGCAAGAAGCACACGTCAAACAAGTCCTCAATGTACAGCTCAATGTTGACGGGCGTGGCCTTGTTGAGCTGTAGCAGCTTGGCCGCCTGCATCAGCCGCTCCAGGTGCAGCGCCGCCTCCGAGAGCGAGTGCTGCGAGCACCACTCTGTGAGCCGCGAGACATTGTACTGGATCTGCATCCCGCGCTTCCAGGTGGCAAAGTTCTTGCGCATGATCAGGTGGTTGAACGCCGTCACGCCAATCATCTTGAACAGCTCCGACATGGACGTGCGGATCAGCGAGTCGTCCAGGTAGTAGTACTTCATGACCCGCCAGACCGTGGAGACCGAGTCCAGCAAGTTCTCGATCGTGTACGACTGCTGCGTCGACACAAATTTCTTGAACAGCGACGCCGAGTCCTTGGAGACGAACCCGGGCAGCGACTGGTTCTCAATCACGCACGGAATCACGTACTTGGTTAGCCGCTTCTTGACAATGCGCAGCCACTGCAGGTACAGCGACGTGAACACCTGCTCGAGCTCGGTGCGGGTCTTGGTCAGAATCCGCTCGCCCTCCATGTAAATCGACGTGCGGCGGTTGGCCGCCGACGCCACCGTGGCCGCGGCCGATGCGCCCGCGGCCGATTTGAGAATCGCGTCCAGCTCCAGCAGGTTCGACAACCAGAACGCCACCACCTCGTCATCGAAATTGGCGTAGGTCGCGCGGTCGTCCACGGCGGTGGCCACGTGCTTCAGCAGCGTCGACATGTTGGACGACATGCCGTGCTGCCACATTTTGATCGCGTACATCCCAATGACGTGCGCAGGGAACACAATCTGCCTGCGCGACGCGTCCTGGGTCGCGTTCTTGGGGATCACCAGGTTGCGGATCAGACCGTCGATAATCTCCTGCTCGAGTTTCGGGTCCTGCAGCAGCGAGAACGTGTGCTCTTGCTCCATGAGCGCCTCCTCGACGGTCCGCGGCGGCGAGTGGCGGCCGTTGGCGCCACTTTCGACGGCGCCGCGCGCCGACATGGCGCCACCGGCCCCGCTTGGGGAACCGCTCTGGCTAGCGGCGGCGGCAGCGTTGCCATTGAGCATCGCGATCGACCCGTGCATCAGCGACCCCTCGTCCACGGACACGGCCGACTTCATCTCGGACGACCACACCTCGGCCGACGAGTAGCGGCGCATGCGGCGCATGGCTTTACCCGCGGGCGTCTCGCCAATACCGCTACTCAGCAGCGACGGTGCCACGCCCGATCCCTGCGGCACGAACCCGTGGCCCGAGAGCACGGGCGGATACCCGTACCCGTTGACCGACCCACCACCGCTGGGAGACAGCGGTCCGGGTGCGATCGGCGCCACCTGGCGCCAGACAATGTCGGTTTGCACCGTGTCCACGGAAGGGCGGCGCGCGTGCGACTGCGACTCGGCCGCGCGGTTGGCGCGCTCGCGCTCCTGCTCGAGCTCCTGCTTGAGCTTGGTGATCTCCAGCTGCAGCGCATTGAACTTGGTCGACTCGAGAATCAGCTGCTCCTGCTGCGAGAGCTGCTTGGTCGGGCGCGGCGGGTACGCCTTGGCGGGCGAGGCCGTCATTGCCACGGGCGTGGACGGAAGCGTACCGGCCTTGGGCGAGCCAGTGCCGCCGAGCGCCGTCTGAATGCCGAGCGCCGAGGGCAGCAGCGACGTGACCGCCGACATGGCCGACGTGAGCGCGGGCGCGAGCGTGCCTGAACCCGAGAGAGGAGACCCACCGACGTTGTTGGAGCCCGAAACGGCTGCTGCCGGCGAGGCTGCTGCGGCCGCGGCGGCGGCCATAGGGGCCAGCGGCGTCTGTGGGAGAGGCGCGGCAGCCGCCGCCGCCGCTGCGACCACATTCACGTTCTGCACCGACGAAGCAGGCGGCAGCGTCTGTGGGCCGGCGGCCGACCAGGCACTCTGCGCTTTCTTGGCGAGATCCTCGCGCAGCTTGGTTAGCTGCTCGTTGAGCGACCCAATCTCCACGTCCTTGGTCTTGATGATATCGTTGGCGGCATTGAGCTGCGACGTGAGGCCCTTGGCGTTAGCCTGGGCCATCTCGATCTCGCGGGTGGCGCCGCTGGTGTCGGCGAGCTGGTCGGCGATCTTGCGCTCGGACGCGACCGCGGCCTCGGCCTTGTCGCGCCACTGCTTGACGGTAGCCTCAAGCGACCGCACCTGCTCGTTGAGTTGCTTGACCATCTTTTCCTTGGTGTCGAGCGACTGCGTGAGCTCAATGACCTTGTTCTCCAACCGGTACGAGATCTCCTTGAAGTGGTTGACGGACCGGGCTTCGAGCTTGAGCTGCTTGAGCGCCTTGCGCGCCAGGTACCGGCGGATGCACGACTGCGCCAGCACCACTTTACGGCGCTCGACCGCGTACTCCTTGCGGGCCACGTGCATGCGCCACACGGACTGCACACGCAGCGCCGCCGACTCGCGCCGCAGCGCACGCAGCGTGCGACGGGCCACACACGACCGCCACGCGCACTGGATTGTCAGCACCGCGCGCTGGGCGGTGCCGTACGCCTTGCGGGCCAGGCACGCGCGCCAGGCCGCCTGGATCTTGGTGGCCGCGCGCTCCTCGCGCTGCCGCCGCGCCTCGCGTCGGGCCAACAGACCCCGCGACATGCGCTGCAGTGTGATGGTGGCGGCGCGCAGCCGCAGGTACCGCTTGCGTGCCACAAAGCACCGCATGTTCTTTTGCACCATGATCACGCACGCCGCCAGCCGCTCGGCGCGCATCTTTTCCAAGAACGCCAGCTGGCCGGCGCGGAAAAAAATCTTGGTGAGACCCATCTGGTACTTATCCGTGTCGGAAATGTGCTTGGCCAGGACCTTGCCACAAAGCTGCTTGATATCGCGCACGCCGCCAAACCAGTCGCGGGACGGCAGCAGCAGGTAGTACCGCTCCACAAACTCGTCAAACGACCAGCGACCAGGGTAACCCGCGGTGGAAATGCGAATCGTTTCCAAGACACCACACGCACGGAGCTGCGACAGCACCATCTGTGGCTCAAACATGAACGATTTCTTTTCCGAGTTGGACTTGATGCACCGAATGTACGACACGTTGGTTTGGTGGATCGTGTCCATGAGTTCCACCAGCGACATCTTGAACACAGACCCGAGCGTGGGCTTGGTGGCCTTGGCGCGCGACTGGGCCATGCCCGGCGAGCTAGCAGCACGGCCATTGGGGGCAGCGTCGGGCTTGTTGATCTTGTGCGCGTCAATCACGTCAGTCAGGAAATCGAACTTGGCCTCCTTGAACAGCGTCAGCAGCTCATCGGGGACCGTGTCCTTGTTCTTGTCGATAAAGCCCTCGACGTCGTACTCGACCGCGTGCGCAAAGTGGTGCACGATAAACGACGCGTTGGAGAAGCGCGGCTTGGAAAAGAACTTGTGCTTCTTGTCAAAGTGCGAGTACAGCTTGTCCACGTACGACTTGTCGGAGCCAGAGGGCAGGCGCGACTCTTCGTCGAGCAGGGCCAGGATCCCAAGCTTGCCCTCGATGAGGTCGATGCAAGGCGCGTTGTCGTTGAAGTCGATAAAGGACCACGAGATTTGCTCCTTGACGTACTCGTCCTGCTCCAGCTTGAAGACGTGCTGGGTAAACTCTTGTTGGAGTTTTTCATTCTGGTAATTTTTTTTTTTTTTTTTGTCAGATTTGTTTAGTCCAATGAAATATAGGAGTACATACAGCGTAGTTGATGCAAAACTGCTCAAAGGAATTCTTGCGAAAGTGCTCAAACCCGTAAATATCGAGCACACCAATGAACCGCTGGTAGCTGGAGGCGATCTCGTCGGTGCAGAGCGAGTCGTTGGTCTTTTCGACCAGCCACTCAAAGAGGCCGGCGTACAGGAACTTGGCGACCGAGTCGCGAATGGTCACGGCGGTGGTGGCTGGAACCGCCGTCACGATCTTCTCGAACCGGGTCGTGATCTGCTTCTTGACGATCCATTTGCGGAACTCGCCGCTGTCGACACCAAGAAGCCGCGACGCCGTGACAATTGCCGCGTCATCGTCGGCAATGTACGCCTCGTCCGAGCGGCCCAGCGACTGGACGGTCACGTTGCCCAGGTGCAGGATCGCTGCCAGCAGCCGGAATACCTTCCACTGCACGCTAACCGAGATGCCGATCGTGGAGAGGGCGCGCTGGGTAATGTCGAATTCCTGCGCGTCATCAACGCCGGGCACAATGCCGTTGCCACCGCCTTGGTTGAGGTAGTGGAAGTTGGAGTGCGGGCCGAGCGACAGCTCCTTGCGTTCGGCAGCTGGGGCACCCGCGCACAGCTGGTAAAAGATGTGGTAGTTGCGCTCGGTCTCGGGCTGGTAGACGACACGCGAGCGCTCGAGCAGGTACGTGCGCACGCGAGCACCGATGATTTTGGTGTGCTTGTCGAACAGGAGCTTTGATATCTCATTTTAATAAGTGCTGATCGGCAATAAAAAAAAAAATATCAGAACGAACCTCAATGTACTTGCCGAATCGCGACGAGTTGTCGTTACGGGTGGTCTTGGCGTTACCAAACGATTCCATAATGGGGTTACTCGCTGTAAAAAAAAAAAAGCACGGCGTCAGGTACTTACACACAAAACATAAAACATAAAAAAAAGACATACCAAGAACCTGCTGCTCCACCTCGGACATGGTCTCGTCCGACACAGACGCATCACTGCTGGCGCCATCACCCGCGTCGGCAGTGGCAAAGTACCGCATAATGTACTTTGCAGAGACGGTCTTACCGGCACCCGACTCGCCCGAGACAATGATCGACTGGTCGCGCTTCTCGCGGATCATGCCACGGAACGCGTCTTCGGCCACCGCAAACAAGTGAGGCTCGAGCTCGCCGCGGCGTTTCCCGGCGTACGCGCGCACCACATCGGGCGTGTACAGCTGCGGGACCCGCTGGAAGGGGTTCATGGCGATCAGCACGATCCCTGAGTACGTGTAGATGGCGTGCTGCGAGTAGCGGGTCTTGATGGTGTGCAGCACCGCCGGCTCGTGCAGGTACGACAGCGACGTCAGGTCCTCGGTGCCTTCGAGCATGGGCGGGTTGCGCAGCGGCGGTAGAGCACCGGCACCCATGTCGTCCTTGGCAGCCGCCTGCTTGGACGCGGTGGTGGTCACCGTCACCTCGCGGTTGCGGTCCGTCACCACCGTCAGCGTAATCGACGTCTCGGACCCGCCGGCGCCAGTGGGACTGGTGACGGGCGCCGCCGCGACCACTGCTCCGAGCCATCCGTCAATATCATCGGGCACCCACACGCGCGTGCCACGCGAGTACAGGGCCAGCGTGGACGCCAGTGACGGCGCGGCGCTTGTTGTTGTATTTGTTGAAGCCATTTATGACCACGGTCGATTTGATGATTGATTCTGAATCGGCGGTGCGGATGAGAATGTGGTCAAGGGGCACACACGTTGACCAGTCGCCGTGAGAAAAAGCAAGAGGTGTACTTGTGTGTGCTTCGGATTCTCCAATGATGAGCAGAGAAGAAAAAACGAGTGGGCGTACCAAGTCTGGAGTGTGAGCGCCACCGTCCAACGACACAAATGTCGCTACCATCATTCGCGCAGAATGCAAAAAGAGAAGTGCTACCCCCTACGGGGCTCGAACCCGTGGCCTCATGATTAAAAGTCACGCGCTCTACCGACTGAGCTAAGGGGGCCTGCGGGATTGGCTTCGCTGCCGCCGTGACCGAGACGAGACCTCTGGCGCACCAGCAACCGAAAAACTATTGGAAGTCCGCTCGCAAGGTCGTCAACGATGTACCACGAGGCAAAGGTGGCCATTTCATGCCGCGATTGGCCCTCGTACGCGCCCGCGCTGACGCGATCGACCTCATTGGAGCAATAGAATTCGCCTGCTCGCGCGCTGCCGTGCTCGCCTTTGCCGTCGCCCAAGTGGCGCTGAATTGATTCTGCATCCTTGCTGATTGTTGGAAAAACCCAGTTGTCCCTGGTTTTTCTTCTCGGCCTGGCTGCTCACTGCAAAAGACTGCACAAAATCCGCTGGCATTGGCAGACCTGAACTACCTGCCATTCGGTTCCAATCGAAATTGATGAGCTTGTTTGCTTCACCAACTTGCGCAAGTCGCCCAAACCACCTTGTCTTGCCCTTGTTTCTCACTGCTGCATGGGCCAAATGACGCACTGCTCGGCAAGATCCCTCCTGCTTCACCAGTGCAATCAAGTGGTTGACGGGTTGAACGAGTCGGCAGCACAGAAGCGTCCTGCTGGAACAGCATCTTGAGCGCGTCAAAACAGAAAAGCGGCCTTTCCAGGACTGTCAATGCTTTACATGGAGTAAAATCAGCTCCAATCTGTCAGTCGATTCAATATATATATAATAAGAGAGTGCCTCTGAAAAAAAAA
>MU624700.1:0-30590 GCA_025349905.2 Blastocladiella britannica
TGGACGTCCAGTACTCATCCATCCAGACAACCATGTACCTGCAGCAGACACACAAATCCTTGAACCAACTGACCGCAGCTGGCGCATGGCCACGGAAAGTCGCTAACCGACCGGCATCGCCCGTCATGACGATCACACCCGCACGCTGGCTCGCCGTGACACACTTGGGAGCAAGGCTCCCCACGAACTTTTCGTGGAATTGCTTCCGTTGTACTTCGTTGCAACGCTTGATGTGCGCTTGGATCGGAGCATGATAGAACTTGCGCAATGCCTCACCATCTTCTCGCCGGTACGTGGTGTGCCCAATGATGGCGTCCATGGTCGGGACCCGAAGCGACGGCATGTTGTTGTAAGAAATCTATTGGAAATATTGGATCCGAGCGCTGGAGCTGGAAAGCTGGGTTGGCGAAATGACTGGTAACCCGGCCTGGATATCCATTGGGTACCGCGGGACCGAAGAAAGACCATGGAAGGACCTGCTGGAATATCAACGAGAAAACCGGATTGATCTGACATTGGTAAGAAGATGAGAATTGTAATTCGGATGGAAGGATTGGGACACAAGAAATCCATGCAAAGTAAATCGTGTTCACCGATTTCCATGGCAGGCCAGATTGGAACTCCATCTCCAAAACCGTGTTCAGTGCGCAGTCGTGGGATACCAAAATGTATATTTCGAGTTTGACTCCAAAAAAAAAAAAATGACTTACTTCTTGTTGCCAAGAACCTTCGACTTCTCAGCGTTGCGGACCTTCTTGGCGCGGTTCTTGCGCTCCTTGCGCTGCTTGCGGCCAGTCTTGGAGTCCTCAGCCAGGCCAAGGCGCACAAGACGGTACTTGGGCTCGAACTTCTTGAGCGAGTCGACCGAGTCGTAGATCAGGGCAAAGCCAGTCGACTTGCCACCACCAAAGGCGGTGCGGAAGCCAAAGGCCACCACAACGTCCTTGTTGACCTTGTACATCTTGGCGAGCTTCTCGCGGATCGTCTCCTTGGACAGGTTGGCAATGTTGGCGTGCAGGACATCAACCACCATCTGCTTGCGCTGGAGCAGGCGGTTGGTGAGGTACTTGCGGGTGCGGATGGTGGCGGACACGTCGGCAGTCTGTTTTTTTTTATTGCATCTGTCAGTTTTCAGATTTTTTGGTGGTTTTTTTTGTTGTCAAGAACCAGCAAACTCGGCAATTCAACACTGCATTGATTTTATGGTTGAATGGCGAAGTCCAAAAATCCATCAGAAAGAAAATTGTTTATATAGACAATTTTTTGATGAATTAACTGAGTCTCCCATGTGAACCAGGGCACAATGCAACGTTAGATGGCCGAGATACTGGCCTCTGTAGAATTATGCAGCCAGTCGGGCCCAATTTTCTTCTTGATGCCAGCGCGTCTATCACGTCCGTGAAAATTCATCATAAACTACTCACACAGGTGCGGATGCACCTGCGTGTTGTTTCAATACAATTCCAGTTGGACGAGCGGACGCGCTGGTACCTAGTAAAAAGGGCCACGGTTACCTGGCGTGGCACCTGTAGAATGGTGATTGACTGACCATTTTTTTTGTTTTGTTCAAAAAATTGACGGAAATTAATCGGCAAGGAAGAGGTGGACCCAATAATTTTTTGAAGTTGCTCAAATTCGTTTAGATCTATTATTTTTTGGACTTCTGCGCAGCCCGTCCACACTCGATCCCCAAGCTCGCGCCCAAAATGGCATGCGAGTACGCGTACGGGTACGCCTCGAACGCAATCTTGTCAAAGAACTCGCGCGCCTCGGCGTGTCCTGGGTTTGCAAAGTACCGAAAGTACCCGCTGACGTCGTGCTGGCCGCGCATCGCCTCGAACCCCACCACGGTCACGCCGGCATGAGACACCGTGACCGTCACCTTGGCAGTGGTCGCTGGCGCGTGTCCGTTCAGCCGACAGTCGATTTCAATAAAGTACAGGTCGTCTGTGTACGTGACCTCGACGGCCCGAATCATTGACAAGAGGTCCATGTCCAAGTCGCCATTCACGGTCCGCCCGCGGTCCGAGCTGATGAGCGCAAATGTCCAGAACCCGGGAATGGCGTTGACGTGGGCATTGCGCTTGGCAAGCGTTGTTTGCGACTGGCCGGTAAAGCATTGGGCAACGGGCGCGCCCGCTTCGAGCGCGGCCATCTCATTGTAGAGGTCTTCCTCGAGTTGGGCCACTTTGTCAAGGATCGGCTTCAAGGGGTCCTCGTTGGGGGCCTTGCGACGGCGCTTGGTGTCAACGGTGGTGCTGTCTTCGACGATATCGTCTGGGCGGGGGCGCTTTTGGACCTGAGTGGTGGTGTTGTGAGCAGTCATGCTTGATTGCTTTGGTTT
Source organism: Blastocladiella britannica (assembly GCA_025349905.2). NCBI lineage: Eukaryota > Fungi > Blastocladiomycota > Blastocladiomycetes > Blastocladiales > Blastocladiaceae > Blastocladiella > Blastocladiella britannica. Next base: position 2,345 of record MU624700.1, read on the forward strand.
GACAGCAATTGAATGCAGGACCGGGGCCGGGCGTCGAGTTTTTATATTGTTGGGATCGTGGACACAGAAAATTCGATCTCAAAAGCGAGGACACAGAAAAGTCATCCAGGACAGGATACAACCAGAATAATGCAAAAGAAGTATGTTTTTAAAAACTAAAACTAACCACATACACAGGGTACACAAAGAGCACACTCAAAAGAAAGGAAAGCTTATTAGGCCTTGGCAATCTCGTAACCGCCAGTGGCGCCGAGCATGCGCTTGACGTCACCGTTGATGGCAAACTGACCGGCCGTCAGGGTACCGACCATGACGATACGCGCGCCCAGACCCAGGAACAGGCCGCGGGGGCCGAGCTCCTTGGAGAGCGCGACAAGGCGCGACGTGATCGACTCGCCCTCGGCGCCCTTGGACTTGTTGATCTTGGACAGCAGCGTGTCGGCGGGCTGCGAGATGATGGCCGCGGCCACACCGGCAATCAGACCGGCGCCAAGGTTGATGGAGGTGATGGTGCTGTTGGGCAGCTCCGACTTGGGGGTCGAGATCTGATCGTAGATCTTCTCGGCCGCCAGCTCGTACACGGCAAACTTGGCCATGGTGTACGGCACCTGCTTGAGCAGGATGGGGCCAAAGCCAGAGTAGAAGCCACGGAGGACGCCCTCCTCGCGGAAGATGCGCGAGAAACCGCCAAACAGACCCGACGCGAACGTGGGCTGCGAGACGAGACGAATGCGGGTGGCCTCGAGCGGGCACAGGGCCACATCGGCGGCAAACTCGGCCAGCGCCGACGCCGTCAGGTAGATGGGGATGCGGTACGCGGGAGCGTTCTCGGCCCCCACCGACTCAATGATCTGCTTCTTCCAGAACTCGTATCCGCCAAACTTGAAGGCGCCCTGCACAAAGTAGCCGGCGGCCGTGGGGCCGAAACCGGTGAGGAGCGCGCCGGCACCCTCGGCGGCAATGATCTGGCGGAAGGCCGTGACCATGCCGCGGTTGTAGGTGGCGGGGTCGAGCTGCATGCGGGTCTTGACGACATCGACTGTGTTGTATTATAGTTTAGTATCGCGATAAGAATATGACAAAAAGAAAACATCAACAACGCTATCACGCGAAGGGATCAACAAACAAAACAATAAAAAAAAACTAAGTACCGGGCGTCAGAGCACCGTGGGTGACAGCGCAGCACAGAGCACCGGCGAGCGCAAAGCGAGCGTAGAGGTCAGCACCGGTGGGCGACACGGTGCCGGGGGCGGCGGGCTCAGCGGGGCCGTTGGCAACAATCTTGTCCATGGGGACGGTGGGGCGCAGGGAAGCGAGGGCCGAGGTGGAGGGGAACATTGTATGAGGGTGAGAGTGTGTGCGGTTGGGTGGGGGAAAGAAAAATTATAAAAGCTCGGCCGGGGTTCCAAAGAGAATTTTGTGCAAATGCACGATGTGACGGCGCGAGATGGTGGCGAGTAGATCTGCCCGGAAGGGACCGGGATTGTTCATTGCGATGATGCCATGATATATGGTAATTATAACCTTTTCTTTCCGCGCTGGGAATCTTAGTCCTCTTTCGGATTCCGGAGACCATCATTCTTGAAGTACGGAGGAAAAAAAAACATTACGATATGGCAGACTCTGCTCTTTCGTACACCTCCACCCAGTCCACCAAGTCCACCTCCTCGTCGCAGTGCTCGACCTCGTATTCCAATACCATCCACAACAACAACAACAACAACACGACCTCCGCCACCACGGCTTCCAACAGCGCCCAAGTGCGGGTCCCGCTGCTCCGCCCGACCCCAACCGCCACCACTGCCCGGAGCAGTACAACAACAACCACCACTTTGTTTGCTCGCTCGCCCTCGCCCGACATCGGTCTTGCGCCTGGCACCTTGCCGTCGCCCCGCTCGCCAACACTCCTTCTGCATCATCAGATGCCACCACCGCCCGATACTTCGGCCGTCGACGCTATTGAGGTGCCCATCAAGGCCATGTCGCCACCACCACCAGCAACGCCGTCGTCAGCAAGTGCACCACCACCCGTGTCTGCCACCACGACGCCACGCAAAGGCCATCGCAAGCGCGGGTCCATCTTGTCGCTGTCTCGTGGGAGTGGGGGCATTGCGTCGTCGCTGTCGCACCTGCTAGGCCGCCCCACCTCGACCCCAGCTGGCGGTGGTGACCCTGATGTCTCGCTTGCACCCGTGACAACAACCCCAACTCTCGTGGACCCTTCCACCGCCGGCCTAGCCCTGCAGCGACACCTCCCGACGCCCGTGGCGTTCAACGCGGCCCGGGTCAACAAGGTGCTGCGCGACAAGACGCATCTGTTTCTGTCGACACAGCGCACGCAGTACCGCACCCGGTGGGCCACGTTCCGGACGCCGCGGTTCCTGCTGCGCATGGTGCAGTTGGTGGTCTCAGCGGTGACGGTGGCGACGCTCTACGAGGCGACGTTTAATGTGCGTTTCTCTTATTCTTTTCCTGTTGATGTGGTCGATTTGTGGACTCAAAACATAAAAATGAATAGGTCAACTACACGTCCACCGCCATCTCCCTCAGCGGCATCAACCTGGCATCGCTCACCACTGTCACGTCGGTGGTGCTGTCCATGACGCACGTTTACGCGCTCATGTTCCCGAAATCGGTCGGGATTGCCCCGCAGGATGAGCGCACGTACTCGCCGGTCGAGATTGTGATGGACAGCCTGTACTGCGGCTTGTTTTTGCTGTCATCGTCGCTGCAGGCCGCCGTCGGTACCTGCCCTCGGTACCTGATCCGCATTGGCAACACGCCCGAGTCGGCAGCGTTCAGCAAGTTGACGGCGGCCCAGCAAGCCGAGCTGCTTGGAGTTGGGTGCTTGCCCTGGAACTTGAGCTGGTGCTTTGGATACCTGACAGCGATCCTGTACGGCGTCACGGCATGGCTTGGCCTCAAGGCATGGCGCAAGCAGCGACAGGCGCGCGAGCTGCTGTTCTTGTGAGATGTATATAAATGTTGAATCTCTCTTTCCCAATTCACCACACGAATTTTCATGGCAAGCAGCAGCTTTGACCCTGCATCCCGGCGATCGCCGTCGTCGTGGGGCCGGGCAACGTCGCCGTCGAGGCACATGTCGCACCATCCACCCGAACCGCGTGCACTGTCCCCGCCGTCCTCTGCAAATCGCCGTCCGCGCCGCCCGCTGTCCCCGCGCACACCACTACATTCCACTGCTGCCGGTGCGACCGACGACCTTGCCAACACAAGAGGACAATGGCAAGGGTACCGCCCGACACCCGGCGGCGGCGGTGGAGCGTCTCCGCGCGTGATAGCGCGTACCTTTCCCCTGGCCACAACCAGTACTGCTGCCGCAGCGGTATATGCGCCGTCCCCCGATCCATGGCCGGTGCGTGGTGGTACCTCTCCCCGTCCCGCTGCGTCTCGGTCCCGGTCTCGCTCCCCACAGCCAATGCCAGAATCTGCCACGAGCGCATACCGGGCGTCATCAGGGCCACCTCGGTCGTCGGCGGCCTCGCCCACTCAGGGAGATTTGGTGCGGGGTATGCGCACACTGCAGCGGCCGCCGAGCCCACCGGCTGCTGGTCCGCGCCAACGCGACGTGGATCCCAACGCATTTGGTGCCCCCAACACGGCGATTCCCTTCCCGGCTCCGCCGTCCTTGCTCTCTCCGGCTCCCGCGTCTCGTTTGCCCTCAGCCATGCGATCTGTATCACCGAGTGGTGCGTCTGCCAGTCAAAAACTGATCGATCATGGCGACCGCGACCAGAGTGCTCAGAGTAATGCTTACAACGATAACAATGGGGACGACGATGAGGTACTGCGCGCTCTAGGGATTGATTCCAGCAGTGCCAATGATCGCAGTCGCAGTGGCATGGCACCCGATCGCACCATGGCATCACCATCGCCGCCGCCCCCACCGCGCCGCCAGCGCTACCGATCACGGTCGCCCGGCCCTACACTTCGTGTAATTGCTGCGGACGACAGTACTTCTACTTCCCCACCACCCCACCTTCCTCAAGGCGCGCCATCTATCCTACCACCGCCAATCATGTCACCTACTCCAGTGACGCATACCACCACACATGTCGACGGCGGCACTCTGCCTCCAAGCCCCGAGTCGCCCTACAAGCCGCCGACACCGCGACACAAAAAGATCCTGCGCAAGCTGCACAGTGCGGTTGGGCTGCTTTCGGAGGGCGAACGGGCAGTGGACGCCATGGCCGGTTCCGCGCAGTCTGGCCGCATTTCGCCCACGCGCGACGCGACTTCACCGTCTGGTACCAACTCGACATCGTCCGCTGCCCTCATGCTCCGACAGGTCATTGAGCTGGTCGAAACCGTCTTGGACGTGACTCTGGTCAGCAGCGATGTACGATCATTTACATAGACATGGATCCCTGCATGATTAATCATTAAATTTGATAACAGCACCAACAACAACAACAGCGCCTCGATATGAACTCGATCGAAAAGACGCTCTACGCTTGGAAACGACGCAGTGCGCACTTGCACGAATCCTATGCGCAGCGGCGCCAGCAGCAACAGCAAGAGGCCGACCAACTGCAACCGTACGATACCAGGAGCCCGTCGCCGTCCCGCGTATCCCTCGCCGACCGCGCCGGCCACAACCCGAAATCTCCATCGGCATTGACGGCCGATGTCCTGGACGCGCGCAAGCTGGCAGCGCGGTACAAGTCCCAAGTGGACGACCTGACGAGCGAGCTGCAAGCCACAAAAACCGACCACACGCGCCAAAAAGCCGCGTGGGAGCAACGACACGCCAACACACTAGTGGAACTGGATCGCGCGCGCGCGCAGGTCGCGCATCGAGAGCAGCAGGCCACCGACCAGGTGGACGAGCTGTGGGACCACGTGGCGCAGGTGGAGGCGGCGCTGGACGCGCGCGCGGACGAGTGTCGGCAGCAAGCGGCGGCCGTGGCGACGCAGACGGCCGAGCTGGAGCGGATGGCGGGCGACATGGCGCGAGTCGAGGCCGAGGCGGCCGAAGTCGCACGCGCCGCCGAGGATGCACATCGCGAGGCGGCGGCGTTGCGTGAGGATAAGCAGCGGCTGGAGGCTGCCGCGCGGACCGCCGACCGCGAGCGCCAGGAACTGGTGGACCAGCTGCGCGTGCACGCGGAACGGCAGGCGCGCGCGTCGACGTCGGTACGTGACGTGCACCAGGAGCAAATGAAGTGCGAGTCGCTTGCCGCCGAACTAGCCGAAGCCCAGCGCCGCCGCGCCGTGGCATTCGACGAGGTGGCAGCAGTCAGGCGCGAACTGGATCTGGTCTCGCGGCAACTGGCCGACGCCAATGCCCGCGAAGACGACGTACGCGACAAGCTGCGCACCGCCGAGGCCACGCGGGCCGAAACCGACACCCACGCCAAGGAGGCGCGGGACGTGGCGGCACGGCTCAAATCATCAATGCGCAAGCGGGACGAGGACTACTTTGCGGCCAAGCGGTTGCTGGAGGCGCAAGAGGCCGAGGCCAAGGACCACGCGCAGCGGTACGCGGCGGTGGCGGCCGAGCGCGACCAGCTGGCGATCATGCGCCGCGAGCTCGAGCACCAGGTTAACACGCTACGTGGGGACCACGAGCGGCACGTTGCTTCTGCCCGCGTACGCGACCACGAATTGGGCAACGTACGGGCGGAGCTGCGGGACGCGCACGAGACGATCGCCGAGCTCAAGAAACAGAACGCGCTGCTATCGACGGTGCGCACGCGCGCCGAGCGGGAGAAAAAGGACGCCGACGACAAGTGTGCGGTGACGGCGGCCAATCTCCGCAGCGCCGAAGAGGCACTCAAGTCCACGCGGAAAGATCTGGAAGCCGTCACGTTGCAACGGCTGCACTTGGAGCAGCGGTGCGACAAGCTGCAAGCCAAGATCCAGGAGGCGACCACGCGCCACGACGACACCAAGCGCGATCTGTCGGGTGCACGGCAGAACGCCGAGGCCCGCGAAAAGCAGCTTGCGACGCTCGAAATGCAGTGGAAGCAGGTGCTGGCCGACAACAAGGATCTGGCGCACCGCGTCAAGACCCTGGATGAGCGGCTGTCGCGCGCGCATACCGACATGGACGTTCTGGCCAAGCGCGCCGCCGGGGACACGGACGCGTACAACGAGAAGCTCACGCGCGCGCTCGAGCAGCTCTCGGAGCTCGACAAGCAGTTGATTCAGGCCAAGACGTCGCTGCAGCTGACGGCCGACGAGCGCAACCGGCTCGTGGACGATAACAAAAAGCTGCTCCACCGGGTCGAAAAGTACCAGGGCGCGCGGTCCGCCGCTGACGACCGGCTCAATAAAGTGCTGCAGGAGCGCGACAAGTACGAGCGGCGGGTCCGCGAGCTGGCAAAGTACAAGACGCTGTACTCGAGCGTGATTGAGGCAGGGCTCTTGATTGACCGCTCCAACCCGGTGCGGATTTCCGGCCCAACCGGTGCTGCTTCTGCTTCGAACCATAACGGCGATCATGGCAACGCCGCCAATGGAGGGGCCCGGAGCCCTACCAGCCCGCGGTCCGCCGACGGACAAGCGGCTTCTTCTGTAAATGGCGGCAACGCCATTGACTGGGACGTGCTGGCCGAGCACCAGCTGCTTCTCACGCGGTGCCGGCGCATCGTGCAGTCGGCGGCGCGCTACACGACCTTTGACGGCTCGGACTCGGTCGCGACCGACAACTTGACCACGACCGAGGACCTGCTGGAAGCGCTTGAAGCAGTCATGTCGGCGCTGTGCCGCCAAGCCGCTCGTGGCGCACGCGCCAGTCCTGGGGCTTCGACCTCCTCCAACCCACACAAGCGGGTGTCGGGGATTACGCCCCTGGACACCTCTGCCACCAAACCGTCGTCGACATCCCCAACTCGGGTCTCGTTTGGGGCCGAGAAATCGGCTGCCGCGACTTCGGAAGTGCTGGTGCAGCTGCAGCGGCACTTTATTTCGTCAGCCAACAAACTGCGGGCGTCATTGGCGAGCCTGGCCGACCACCGGTTCCTGGAGGACGATGTGGTGGGCGAACTGGACATGGCCATCTCTTCGTTGACCGAGAGCCTTCCTTACTACTCCTCATCCGAGGAGCGGTCCGGGTACGCGAGCTCGTCGTCGCCCCGCCACCCGACCGGATCGTCGTCGGCGCCGGCGGCGCCCATGACCGCATCGACCTTGCAAGCGTGCGTGGCGATCTTAAAGTTATCGCAGTCGACGGTGGCCAACCTGACCGACCTGGTGCAGGCCAAGTTCAAGACGGTCGCGGGTGATATCCAGAACCGCACCGACCAGCACATTCAGGCCCTCAAGTCCGAGAATAACGCGCTCAAAGACAAGGTAGCGCAGTTTAGCGTCATGAGCGATCGGTTGATGCGTGCGCACCAACGGGACAAGGAGCGATATGCTGCTTCGGCAGGGCCGCGGGATTGAGTCGTTGACTATTACCAATACATTATTTATTTATTTAACGATTCGTGCATCCATGGTCCCGACCGACTTGCCCGACCCGACCTCGAGCTTGGCCGACCGCGCACCAAACTGCAACGCGCGTTTCTCTTCGCCCGCGGCCGCTGCCAATCCCAGCAAGTCACGCGTCAGCAGCCGCAACAGTATCTTGTCGCCGACGCCACGGCGCCACCGCGGATCGCACTTGACTCCGATCGGGACGCTGTTAAGCAGCCGCACCACACGCGTGTCCAGGAACGGGAATCGCACTTCGCGTCCATGGTCGCCGATCGCGCGGTCGTCGCGGCCCAGGTTGCGTGTCGCGATCCGAGAGACATCGAGTTGTACTTGGTCGGCGAGCGCGGACCATGCCGCGTCTTCAGCAGTTGATGGTTCGGTTGTTGGAGCAGACGAAGCACGCGCCATCACCGCATCGTACGCGCCACGGTGTCGCGAGTACCCGCCCAGCTGCTCGTCGGCGCCGAGCCCGCTTAACAGCACGCGCGGAATGTCCGGCTCGTCCTCCAATACCATAGTTGATGTCTGGGCATCTAGCAATGGCGGCGAAAAGGGCAAGATTGGAACGACATCGGGAGGGCTAACTGCAAACCATAGTGCCATGGCAATTGATGCGTCCATGGTAGAGTGTAGAGGCGCCATGGTGTCCATGATGCGCGCTCGGTGCACGACCACCTGCGCGTACGGCACGTTGCGTTCCAGCAGCCGCCAGTGGCGGTCCGGAAACACTGTCTGCAGTTCCGAGAGTCGTGCACGCGCGGTCTTGCGGTCGGGGACCAAGTACGGGTCCACTGCGACGGCCCCTTTGACAGCAGCGAGGGCTCGCGGGTTCTCAAATGCCACGTTGATCAGGTCGATCGGGACATGAGCGGGCAGGTGCTGGTGCGCGAGCGCCGCCACCACCGAGCAGTCAATACCGCCCGAAAATAGGATGCCGATCGGAGCTGACGCGTAGTCGTTGGCGGATGGGACTGCGGGTGTCGCTAGGACTCGCGCCCGGACCGCAGTCGACAGCGATTGTAACAAATCGGATGCTGCCGTTTGCACCGCCGCGGGCAGAGTCGCTAGCGGCGGGAGCACCTGGGGATGGAATGGAGGCTCCAGCCGGACGTCCAGAGACATGTTGATTGCAGTCTGTTCCAAGAGCGGTCAGTCAGGCTGCTGGACCTCATTGTAACAATGTACGAACCAAAGGACGCAGCCAGGGTACAGTCTCCTCGACCAGTTCTTGGCCCGACGACGATCCAAGGTCGATCCAGTGCACCCCGTCCGCAGGTACTTCCATCACCATATCATCAGTAGCAGCGACCAGATGTACAGACGCGATCTGCAATGAACCATTTCCTCGGACCGCAAGAAGCGAGCGGCGCCCAAGCGGGTCACGCGCATACACCAGAACCGAGAAACGCGCGCTGTACACGACCAGCGCAAACTCGGCCTCGGTGGCCTCGAGCAGGTCGCGTAGTGCCTGCACAAAGTCGGCCGCCGACGCGCTCTCTGATTCTACCAAGGTCACGGCGCCTGCCAGGGCGACCGTGTCGCTGATATTGCCAATGGACGGTTCATGCGCTGAAATCTACATCCATTCATCAATACACACTGAAAAAAGCACGGGAGGACAGCGCACCCCAAGGCCGTCGTAGAGCTGACCATTCCAGGCAAGAATACCGCCCGATGCCTGAGAAATCGGCTGGGCAACGGGCGCGGTGCCGCGAAGATGCAAGAGCGACGCGCTGACATTGATAACATGACCATGACGGTGGTCTGTCACGGTGAGCGTCCCAAAGTGATCCGGTCCTCGGCGCTTCAGGTACGACGCGTCATCACCCCCAATGGCCTCTATATTTCTCTCGGGTGGACAGATGGTCGCAGCAATACCACACATAGAAAAAAAAAAACAATCGATTTTTTTACATTTGTAAAGAGGATTCAGACCTTCTGCGCCGCGAACATCTGCTTGCGGAGACGCGAGTCAATGGCATCCATAAACTCCTCGGTAGTCGCAAACTTGGCAATTCCGGCCGACAGCGCCAGGTCCTTGGTCATGATGCCGTCGACATCCACAGTCTCAATGCAGGCCTTCTCGAGCACGTCGCAGAAGGTGGCGAGCTCCGGGTTGCCGTCAAGCTTGGCGCGGTGCGCGAGCCCACGGGTCCAGGCAAAGATCGACGCGATCGGGTTGGTCGACGTCTTCTGGCCCTTTTGGTGCTGGCGGTAGTGGCGGGTCACGGTGCCGTGCGCGGCCTCGGCCTCGATCGTCTTGCCGTCCGGTGCCACCAGCACCGACGTCATCAGACCCAGCGAACCGTAGCCCTGCGCCAGCACGTCCGACTGCACGTCGCCGTCGTAGTTCTTGCAGGCCCACACAAACCCGCCGTCCGACTTCATGGCCTGCGCGACCATGTCGTCAATCAGACGGTGCTCGTACCAGATGCCCTTGGCCTCAAACTTCGCCTGGTACTCCTTCTCGTACATGGCGGCGAAAATGTCCTTGAACCGGCCGTCGTACTTCTTGAGAATCGTGTTCTTGGTCGACAGGTACAGGGGCTCTCCGCGGTCGAGCGCCAGGTTGAAGCACGCGCGCGCAAATCCGTCGATCGACTCGTCCAAGTTGTACATGCCGAGGGCGACACCGGCGCTCTGGAAGTCGTACACCTTGGTTGTCACGGGCTTGCCGCCGTCCTTGGGCGTGAACACCAGCTCGAGGGTGCCGGGCTGGTCAATGATCAGGTCGGTAGCGCGGTACTGGTCGCCAAACGCGTGGCGGCCAATCACGATCGGCTTGGTCCATCCTGGGACCAGGCGCGGGACCGACTTGAGCAGGATCGGCTCGCGGAACACGGTGCCGTTGAGAATGTTGCGAATGGTGCCGTTGGGCGACTTGTACATCTCGTGGAGCTTGAACTCCTCGACACGCGCCTCGTCCGGGGTGATGGTCGCGCACTTGATGCCGACATTGTACTGCGCAATCGCCTTGGCCGCATCGACCGTCACCTGGTCGCGGGTCAAGTCGCGGTTCTCCATGCCCAGATCGTAGTACTTGATCGGCACGTCCACGTACGGCAGCACAAGGCGGTCGCGGATCCACTGCCAGATGATGCGGGTCATCTCGTCGCCGTCGAGCTCCACCACGGGGTTGGCGACCTTGATGCGGGTGAATTCAGCGGGGGCAGTGGTCATGACTATGTTTTCGATTTTTGTCAGTATTATGATCTGATCAAGTTTTGTTAGTGAGCGCGGACATCGACGGCCCGCCAGGGTCCGCAGGGCAGAGGAGCGAAGACCGAGCATATTATTTGCTTTTGTTCCGAGGTCAATACAATTGTCAGGGGAAAGAGAGGTTTCACAAGCAAATAAAAATAAAAATATACGAGCGTGCGGGGCCGGTCGGGTTCAATCAAGACTCACATCCCGAAGGCTTCCACTGTTTGCTTTCCCCGCACGCGCTGCTCAAGAAGGACAGTGAGGCGGCGCCCGTCTATGCGCGACGCCAGCCGAGGACACACTCACACAACTTTTTCTTTTTGTTTTTGTTTTGGAAAAATAGGATAACCAACAATTGGCGAGGGGCGCACAACAACAAAAGTGAAGGCAAGATAACGCACTGGAGTCTACTCTTTTTTTTTTTTACAAATCCGGCGAGGAGAGAAGATAAAATCTGGTTAATGAAAGAGAAAAGACGCGTCGTCGTCGCTCCTCTCCGTCCATATACGCGTGTCCTTGGAACGAGTGTGGCACACGGTAATTGTTTCCCCAACACTGCCGAAATCCGACGCGTCACAGTCATCACATTCGCCGCCGCCGACCAGTCTCGATGAAGATCCCGACGTGCCGAAACAAGAAACCAGATTTATTATACGAAGTACTCAATGAATTCTACACCTTCTTCTCGGCAAAGTACGCCTTGACCTGATCGCCACCAAACACCATGCACACCGTCAGGTACACTGACAGGCCGATGCGCGGGGTCACGCCACGGTAAAAGCCCAAGAACCCATTGTTCTTGTAAATGTACTGGGCGGTAGTCCAGATGTTGAGGTTGGCGGGGCGGTCGACCGCCTTGGCTGCCGACTGCATTTCCACGCGGATCACCTCGATCGGCTGATTCCAGCATGCGAGGGCGCCGCCAATCACGGACGCTGATTTGTATTTTGGAATGAGCTTTGGGTCCATGACGAAAAAACGAGAATGCGTACAGAAAATACGCTCGCTGACGCTCAGCTTGCGTGCCGTGTCGTCGCCCTTCATCATCTTTTCCGTCAGACGCGAGATACCGAGGCGTGATCTACATGTGCACAAAAGTAAGTGACAAGCTCTCCAACAAACAAAAAAAGAGCATAGGTACCCCCAGTTGGTCATTTGACGCACGGCCACGGCACTGACGCCCTTGTTGAGCCCGCGAACACCCTCGCGCTTGAACACGTCCGCGGCCACCGCCCACGTCGACTTGTGAGCACCCCCAGCCAGATCCTTGTGCCGCGTCACCTCCACCGTCTTCATGAACGTGCAAAAGCCCATGGTCGTGTACGCCTGCGCAAGACCTCCGCCCATCCCGCCCACCAGTCCGGACCATGCCGGCGTCAGGTTGAAGTTGGCCTGCGCGTGGTACTCGATCTCGGACGACGCGTACATGAGCACAGCGCCCTTGGTGGATGCCTCGATCCATGCCCACTGCAATATTTCATTGCGTGTGAGTCCTCCAGGGGCGGTGATGTAATTTTAGGCGACCGCAAAAAGTGTCACGCATATGAAAATAACGAAACGAACCGGGATCAGCCCCTGCCAGAAGCCGGGAAGACCGCCGCGCTGGTATGTCTTGGCGATGGCAGTCTTGAGGTTATCTCCACGGTTGGCTGTTGCATTTCAAAAAATCAGTCGACTTTCGAATTCTGGTGAAAAAAAAAAAAAAAAACGACGCGCGGACATACCCGCCATGTGGGTCTTGACCACCTCAAAGGGCTGGCCAAATGTGGACACCTCAAACGTCTGGATGACGGCGCCAATCGCCAGATTTTGGTACGACACGGGCTTCTTTTTAATGTTGGGAGCCGCCATCTTTTGGTATTTTATGGGTTACAGTGTATAAACAAACGAGGGCGTGTATATGGGCAGAGGAAGAGGTATTGCCAGCAGCCGTCCGTGGGGAGGTAGTGTCGTGAAGGGAGGCACGTTAAAATTTCGCGTCAAAGTCCAATCAAAGAGAGTTAATTCAACACTGCCCCGCTGCTCGTCACTCCGCCCCCTTCTTGTAGCCGCCGCCGCCGCTTCTCAAGGGCAACGTGCACCGTTAATAAAAAAAAAATCCGATCTCACAACCTTAATCGCTTCGCCTTGAATTGTGACTATTTCCCTCCCCACTCAAGATTAGGCGGTTTTTCCGATCCCCAACATCTCTTTTCCCATCAATCGCTCAAAATAATAAAGAATAATTTTACCATAATGGCTTTTACAGAAGAACAGCTGCAGGATCACAAGGAGATTTTTTCCCTCTTTGATCGCCGCGGCACGGGCGTCGTGGAGGCGGATCAGGTCGGCGATCTCCTTCGCGCCATTGGTGCGAATCCGACCGAGGCGCAAGTGGCCGAAATCGTTGGCACTTTGCCGGCGGGTACGCTTTATAATTTTTATGCTTTACTTGGGAATCGCGTCGCTCATGCTCTGGGCAAATCCCAGACAAGAAGCAGATCAGCTTTGAGCAGTTCTTGGAGATCCTTGGCCGCCCCAACACATTCAAGGTATTGTTCTTACACAGCGCTCCAGAAGGGGTACAGTAAACTCACACGATTTCCTTTCCCGTGCCATGATAGCCACCGGGTTCCACGGACGACTTTATTCAGGGGTTTGCCGTGTTTGACAAGGATGGCACTGGTTTTATCTCCATGGCCGAGCTTCGCTATGGTATGTTATTCATATAATTTGTTGTTAGGATCACTCTGCATGACTGACATAAAAAAATGAAAGTGCTGACATCGCTGGGCGAGAAGCTGTCGGATTCGGATGTGGATGAGCTTCTGCGCTACGTGGAGGTTGCCAAGGATGGCACTGTGCGCTACGAGGGTGCGTAGTGATCCACCATTCAATCGTCTCCTCTCTCATTGACCTTGATGGAATCAATCACATCAGACTTTATCCGCGCCATTTCCTCGGCGTGATCCGAATGGTTTGCGAAAGCAGGACGTTTGCGCTTGCGGTTGAATGAATAAAGGTTGAAAACAAAATTCGATTTAGGCAGACGATGCAGACTCTGCGTCGGATTGGACGAGCGTGAAACCATTGCGTTGATGAACGAGGTACCTCCTGTATGTACACAAGTCAAGGTCAATGAAATGATCCAAGAGGACCTTTAAAAAAAGAGGGCGGACCGATCGTTCACTGTGGCAGAAACTACTTGGCCCTCCACGACCAGCGTGCGCCAAGGAATATCGGTTGGGATATCTCCGACCGCTAATGACGAAATGCGTGAGCATCTCTCATATAAAGACGAGAAACAATACTAGGCGCACATTTGATGACCAGCGAGGCGTTGTCCAGGAGCAGCAGTCTAGTGTTCGACTCGGATGCCCTATTATTCATTTATTTTCAAAACCAATTTACATTGGCTGCATATGCGCGAGTGCGTACAGGGCAGCAAATACAGCGTCCAATGGGTTGGCCATTTTTTTTGAATTAATTTTTCTCTCGCGAAAAAGAGAAATGACTCCCGCCAGCACAAAAGCGCCAACAGCAACAGACACGGATCGGCCGCCGTTGCTCGCAATCCGTATCGCATCCATTGAACATGTACTGGTCCCTCCTGGCCCCCTCGATCGTGCGGTTGCCCCCTTCTTGGTCGGCAGCGGCTTGGCCACGCTTCCGCGCGTGCCCGTGATCCGTATCTTTGGCGCCGTGCGTGGAACCAATCAGCGCGCATGCTTGCACGTGCACAATGTCTTTCCGTACCTGCTCGTGCCGTATCCCGGCGCCGACCACGATTCCGACGACACGGGTGCGCTTCACTCATTGCCAGATAGATATATGCACGGTCAGCTCACGGAGCAATATGATATAGTTGCCACCTATATCCACCGCCTGGGCATCGCTTGTAATGCTGCCCTGTCTTCGGCCGCGTCTTTTCACAATGCAGCACAGCAACAGCTATCGCCGGGCGCATCCCAAACCGAGGATATCGTCGTGCCTCCATATCGTGCGGCCACAATGCCGACAACGGGCAAGTCGCGCCCTCACATTGCAGCGATATTGCCTGTCCGCGCGCTTCCCTTCTATGGGTACCACGACCAATCGGCCCTGTACCTCAAAATCCACCTGGTCGATCCGGCAAATCAGACCCGCCTCGCCCGCATGCTGACAGCAGGTGCAATCCTTGGCACGCAGTTGCAGGCGCACGAAGCGCACATCCCCTACTTGTCGCAGTTTCTCGCCGATCACGCGCTCGAGGGCATGGGCTGGATCGAAGTCGACTGGCTTCTCGCACGGCCGCCGCTTACAGCTACCCACAATGTCACTGAATTTCCTCGGATGCGGCGTGCTCTCAGTCAACTCACGTGCTCTGGTCAGACCGGATGGTCACCCACACCTGTAACCGAATGGGATGCTCGCCGGTTCGGCAATCACGCCAAGCGGGCCACCTGGTGCGAGCTGGAGCTGGACACGACGGCCGCCAACATTGTCAACTTTCGGCTGCGTCGCGCACAGCTCCGCGCACACCACCTGACGCCGCCGTCCACGCCTGCAATGCAAACCGCAGCCGCTACACCACAGCTGGCTGCATCTCCGAGTCATTCTACCCACCGCCATGTGCCGGCGCTCGCGGCGATCTGGGACGAGGAGGCGCAGCGACGCGCTCACCTGTCGCTGCCAGCTTATTCCCTGCTGCCGCCGCCGCTTCGTAATCCCAGCAGTGCGTCCCCATGGGATGCCGAAGAATCGTTTCGAAAAGAAATGCATGTCCTCTTTTCGCAGCGCCGCCAGGAGGAAAAGAATGCTGCCGCAGATGCCGAGCATGGTATTGCAAAAAGCCCGCTTGCTGTTCCGCGGATCCAGGACTCGGTGTCGCTGCTCTGGCCAACATCGATCCGAGGCGACCTTGCTTGTGCCGTCCAGGCCAATGTGCTTGTTGCCCGCGACAATGTCCCCACGACGGTCCCGCTGAGCACTCAGCCCTTCCTAGAACAAGCCGCTACGCAGGGTGATGGCGGTGACGCGGACGTGGACGCGTACCCCGATTTGGTGCAATTTACGCAGCTTGTGCAAGTCGCGCGTGCCCAAACGCTCTCGCTGTCACAAATGGACCCTCCTGATGGCATTGGAGACATAGCCCCTCTTTCTCCGCCATCGCGGTCACAGGCCTCTGAAATACTCAAGTCCAACGACGACGAGGACGGTGCGGATATGCATCAATTGCTTCAATGGCTTCTAGATGAGCAGCAGACGGTCGACGCGCCTGGTGGGCACTCGATGCACGGTGGTCTTGCGTTCGACGACGAGACAAGAAGCGATGGTCATGACCTGGGCGGGCTCCACTCTGACCACGATCTGGAAATGGATGCTGATGCTGCTGCTACAGCGGCGACGGCTGACCCCGATTGCGATGACGCGGATGCATTTGATCTTGGACAGCCGGCCGTGCTGATTGAGCAGGAAGCACCAGAGCCAGCACCTTTGCCTTTGCCGTCACCGCACAGGGAAACGCCAACCCAGCGGGCCGCCACCAAGAGCATTCCGCAATACGACGGCGCTGATGATGATGATGATGATGACGAGGTTCTCATGGGACCGCCCCGAAAACGACTGCGTGTCACGGCTGGTCCAACGAACGTGGCGAGCACATCGCCGCTACAGCGACGCGTGACCTTCTCCAACCACACATCATCTCCTCGTGGCCAACAACCCGACCGCAGCACCGCTCTCGCGCTTGGTCATGGCAGCAGCCCCAAAACTGGATTCAAACGCGCAAAAGTGGACGATTCGCGCATCTTGGCGGCTGTGCGGGACGTGGAGACGCTCATTCCAGCGCATAATCCCCTCCCAGTCCCATCCGTTGTGGAGGGCATGTGGTCCCCAGTTGTGGGAGGTGGGCCTGCATTGAATGGATATGGTATTCCTGACACGAGCGACTTGCTACTCCTTACGAGCCAAGAACCTCCTGCGTATCCATCCGGCACCATCTACGACGGTATTGACATTGCCCCGCCTGAATCTGTTGCTGATGTGGATAGCCCCCTGGCAGCAGCCCCCCACTGTGCTGTTGCTGGCACTCAAACCTTTACCTTCACTCTCCCACCACCTACGCACCGCGCCGCCGAAAACGAGCTTGCCCAGCAGCATGCCACGATCGTGCACTCCCCGCCGTATTATGGACACCCGTGCGATCAGCACATTGCTATACGGCCGCGCGTCTTTGCCGGTCGCGAGTATCGCATTCCATACCGCCCATCTAGTTCTTCCGAGCACCTCCCGCCGCTGAGCTCTGTGCTTCCAAATCCGGGGCGCGCCGTTGCTGCCATGTCGCCAATGTTGACCCAGTCCGTGTACGAGGCCCCGCTCGACTCTTTTCGGACCTGGACACTTGTATTACCGCCGCCCTCCCGCCAAGAAGCTGTTGATGCCTTTGCTGCGAGCGAGGCGCCTTCCCGCCGCCGTCACCGTCCACGGGCGTCTGTCAAGCTCTTGTCGCAAGTAGAGATTGTTCGAGGGGACACACAGGCTCCATCGCCCGATATTCCTCAATTTGCGACTCCTGGACAGGCCAAGCGACTCCGTGCCGAGCTCCAGCAGACCGACTTTAACCAGCTGCTGTGCCTCTCTGCCGAAATTCATGGTGCGTTCACATATACTTTAATTTTTTTTTGTTTGTTCTTGCTGATCTGATCGATGCACCAGTCAATACACGCGGCGAGCTTTTTCCCGATCCGCAGCACGATCAGGTTCTTGCCATATTTTTGGCATTTTACTGCGACAGCGGATTGAGCACTCCGGATATGCACTTCGAGTACGCATTAAATTATTTTGGCCTTTCAGTCGTGCTCACGAGGCAAAAATATTTAGTTGGCTCATTTTGACCGTGGACGACGGCCAGCATCGATTCGCAGCACCGAACAAGGTCCATTCCTTTCCAGACGAGAGGAGCATGATGCGTGGGCTCGTTGAGCTCGTCCGCACACTCGACCCCGATGTGCTTGTCGGCTACGAGCTGCATTCCGCCTCGTGGGGTTACCTCATTGAGCGCTGCAACATGGCCTATCGTATGGTTCCTTCTTATTTATGTTGTGATCTGCCCATTGATATTTGGTTGGACAGAATTTGATCTCACGCGTGAGCTCTCACGGGTCGTTCCGAAGACCAAACACGCATTGGACCCGGACGCTCTGAGCGAATGGGGGTTCCGCAAGACCTCGTCTTTCACCATCCCAGGGCGGCTGATCTTGAACGTCTGGCGGCTCCTTCGCGGCGAGGTTGCCCTCACCAACTACTCGCTCGAGTCAACGTGCGCGGCCATCCTCAAGAAACGCATTCCCCACTTTTCGACCGTGACGCTGACACGCTGGTACACGAACCCAGCCACCCGGTACCGTGTCATTACGTACAATGTCCGGCGGACGCTGCTTGCACTGGAACTGCTGGTCACGGGCGAGTATCTTGGGCGAACGAGTGAGTTCGCGCGGGTGTTTGGTATTGATTTCACCAGCGTGCTGACGCGAGGCTCGCAGTACCGCGTGGAAGCCATGCTGGTTCGCATTGCTCGGCCGCTTGGATTTGTGCTTGTCAGCCCGACAAAGGAGCAGGTCGCTGGCCAGCGCGGGTCCGAGTGCATTCCGCTGGTCATGGAGCCCGAGTCGGCGTTTTACCCGGATCCCGTGATTGTGCTCGATTTTCAGTCGCTTTACCCGTCGATCATGATTGCCTACAATTTGTGGCACGTTTTTTATTTGGTGTTTGCTGAATTTTGCTCATGAATGTTCAATAGCTTTTCGACGTGTCTGGGAAAACTGATTGCTGGAGGCGAACAGTCGCCGAAACTGGGTGCAATGATCTATCGTGCGCCCGATGGGGTCGACGTTGCTGATATTGATATCTCTCCCACCGGCATCATGTTCCTGAAGCAGCAAAAGCGCAGAAGTGTGCTGGCCATGCTCTTGGAGGAGATTCTCGACACGCGCGTGATGATCAAGCACAGCATGAAGTTGTACTCGCACAACAAGGTGTGTACTATTTTTTTCTCCAAACGACTTTGGTTCTGACAAACAACCGTGCTTCCTAGAACCTGCTCAAAATTCTCGACGCGCGGCAGTTGAGTCTGAAGCTCATTGCGAACGTGACGTACGGCTACTGTGCCGCCTCGTACTCGGGACGCATGCCCATGGTCGAACTGGGCGACAGCATCACGCAATCCAGTCGCGAGACGCTGGAAAAGGCCATTCGCATGATTGATTCGCATCCTACGTGGGGTGCTCGCGTCGTTTACGGCGATACTGGTATGTTGTATATCTTATTGACTCGATCCTTGGCTCAATTTTGAAATATATAAAATAGATAGCATGTTTGTCCACCTTAAAGGCGCAACAAGGGAACAGGCATTCGAGCTCGGTAACGAGATTGCAAGTGCAGTGACGTGCGCCAACCCGGCTCCGATCACGCTCCGATTCGAAAAAGTGTATCTGCCGTCTATCCTCGTGACCAAGAAGCGGTATATTGGGCACAAGTACGAGTCGATCAAGGACACGGAGCCGGTCTTTGACGCCAAGGGCATCGAGACGGTTCGCCGCGACGGGTGTCCGCTCGTCAGCAAAATGATGCGATCGGCACTCGAGATTTTGTTTGTCCAGCGGGATCTGAGCAAGGTCAAGGAGTACGTCGAGCGCCAGTTTTCCAAGCTGCTGTCGGGTCAGGTCCCCCTCCGCGACCTCATCATTGCCAAGGAGGTTCGACTTGGCAATTACAGGCATGTCCTGATTTTTCAATTCATGTGGCAAGCACTAACAAAAAAAATGTACATAAAGCGATCGCGTCCTGCCACCACCAGGCGCGCACTTGGTGACCCAGAAAATGCAAAAAGACCCGCGCGCCGTGCCGCAGTATGGCGAGCGCATCCCGTTTGTGGTGACGGCCGGCGCGCCCGGCGACCGTCTGATTGACCAGGTCATGTGCCCGCGCGACGTGCTCAAACACCGCGAAATCCGATTCCACGCGCAGTACTACATCCAAAAGCAGGTGCTCCCGGCGCTGTCGCGGCTCTTTCAGCTGTTTGGCGCTGATATCGCCCAGTGGTATTACGAAATGCCCAAGCCGGATATGCGCGGGCCCGACCAGACGGCGGTCGCGGTAAAAGACGTCAAGCGGGTGACTCTGCACAAGTTTTACCAGTCGGCTCGGTGCGTCGCGTGCGACCGGATCGCGCATCGGCCAGTGTCGAGTTCCGCCGCTCCCGCCGCTGACGCATTGTCCATTCCGTTCCTCCGTTCCAACAACCCATCCGGTGCAAGTGGCGCAGCAGCGGCAGCAGCTTTTGTTTGCACGACCTGCCAGGCAGATCCACGTGCGGTTGCACGATCCATGATGACCAAGATCGCCACTGCGCAGCAGCGGTACGCGCAGTTGCAGGCGCTGTGCACGAGTTGCGTGGGAATGGGCTCCACCTCTTTCGCAGCAGGAGCCGACGTGGAATGCGATTCTCTCGCGTGCGAAGTGCTGTACGACCGCATCAAGGCCACCACTCAATGCCATGAACTGACGCGGTTGGGGATGGACCTGGGGCTGGTGTAAATATTTTTCATGTCTCAGGTTCGAGTCGTCAAATTAATCGACAGTGTCAATAATTCGGTACTTGGCACCGCTTCTCGTAGTTTTGATTGAATTTTTCCCCGCGCGCACGGACCAAGGAGCGAAAAGCGATGTCGTCGAATGAAAAAAAAGTAGCAAATAGTATTCGATATCAATCCTTGGACGCAGTGTACGCCACGCTGCATGATGGGGATATATTTAAAACACGACGACCGCTCGTGCGTAAAAAACAGCCATGCAACCGGTCAAAAGTCACCAGTCCCCCCCCTTTCGCTTCGCCACTGCTTCGACAGGCACGCACTATCACTCGAGCGAGCACGCAACGCACCGAAACGATATCCGAGGTGCGCCATTTGTCTTCTTTTCTTCCATGCAGCTCTGGTGACAGCCGAGCGGCACGCGGCGCCGGCACCAATGTTTAACTCACCAAAGACAAAAAAAACTCGTGGGTTTCATTCTACTAGTCTAAACCAAGCACCACACGATGCCCTACACTACTGCTGCGCCTCCGGTCCCGACGACCCATGCGGCAGGAATGATCGCCGCACCGAGCCATCCAAACATGTTTGCCGCTGCCTGGGGAAGTGCCACCGCCCCCTCTTTCTCGTTCTTGAGCGAACCCATTCCCACCAGTTTGCCATCAATGGGAAGTGGTAGCAGCAGCAGCACCGGCAGCACGTCTCCAACGCCAGGCGAGTTTATCAAGCGAGTCGCCAAGGTCACGCCGCCCGAGCCATACCCAGTCATGCTCACCAAGGTGCTCTTGGACGCGCCCGGCAACCGGTTGTCGGTGCGTCAAATCTACAGTGTGCTTGAGCAGCGGTACGTTTTGTCAATTAGACTATTTTTCTTGATGCGCTTCAAACCCAAGAGTGGAGTGCGGGGTAACTCACTATATATATATATATATATATATATATAGGCACCCAAATATCTATATTGCCGGCAGCAGCGACACCAAGATGGACAAGCAGCCCGGATGGTGCAACACGGTGCGGTACACGCTGTCGCGGTGCCCCGTGTTTGAGCGCATCACGCGGTCGCAAGATCAGGTCAAGAAGGGCCGCGGACAGCAGTGGGCGATCGCGCCGGACTGGATGCGGCGTATCCGCGAGCTTGGCCTTCAAGACGCCCTGCAGCACGTGCAAGGGTGCCGACGGTCGTGGACCACGATTGGAAGTGGCACCGGTTCTGTCTTGGCGTCGTCGTCGGCGGTCGCGAGCGCCGCCATGCCCGAGTCGCCACTGTCGTACGAGTTTGATGTGGAGTCGCCGTGCGCGACACCCCTGCCGTCGGCGTGTCCGTCGCCCGACATAGTCGCTGCCGGTGCCACTTTGCCGTCACCCACGTCGCTCCACTACCCCGACCAGCGTCAGCAGTACCACCAGCAACAGCACCAATACTACCAGCAGTCGCCCGTGATGATGATGGCGGCGACCGTGTCAGCCCCAGTGCAGCCGCCGACGCTGCAGCACCCAGGCCTCAATGGCGTCAGCGGCATCGAACTGTCATGGACCTGGGACCAAGTCCTGGCCTCGCTCAACAAGCACCAGACCGGGACGACACAGGAACAGCAACAAGACGTCTACCCGCCACCGTACTGCTACCCGCTCCCGGAATCGGCGGCGCCGTCGTGCGCTCCCTCGGCCCATGCCAGTCCCGAGATGGCGCCGATGACCCACTCCGAGTTCCGAAACTTGCCGGTGATGCGACTGCCCGAGTGGAGTGGGCTTCCCGCTGCCGCTGCCAGTAGCAGCTACGGGTTCATGTCGCCGCCGACCCCGGTGCCGGTGCCGATCTCACCCATTACCATGATTGAGCCGCCGGTGGTTCGTTCCATGGCGGATGCGGACAAGCAGTGGGGGCTTCAGGAGCAGCAGCAAGAGCAGGAACAGTTCTCAGTGCGCGATGGCCAATACCCACTGATGCTGGAGCAGTTTACTGATCCCGCGGCCGAGTATGCTGCTCCGACGGCGGAGCCGTACTCCTTTGCTGGCTGGCAGTGATTTGTTTTTCCCTCTCTTTTTGGCGTGACTTTTTTTTTTCTTCTTCTTGGAGTGTACGAGTGCGTGTGAACCAAACAACAAAACAAAAAACAACAACTGAAATACTATTTCCTGGTGATCTATATATTTGAGCCAAGGGATAAAGGACGGGGGTAGTGGGATGGACAACGACACGAAAAAAAAAGACAAATCACTCAACCCAGACCAGTGCAGGGGCAATGGCGACGCGGTGAACCGGGTCGACCAGCGCCGGCCAGAGCGTGAACCGCGGCGCAACGGCGTCATTATCCACCAGTGTCCTGAGAGTGGTGACAGATCCGGCGCGTTCACCACGCAACAACGGGGTCGGCGACGACGGGGACCGTGCCTCCTCGGCCGCAGCCGCTGCAATCTCAGCCGCCGCCGCCGCAGAAGACGAGGCGTCAGAGGCCGAGAATAGGGCCGGCAGCAGGTCGGCGGCCGTGACGGGTACCACGAGGTTGCGCGTCGCGTCGCGGACCACGTCGACGCTGGAAAACACCACCAGAGTTCCCGGCACCGATGCCATAGCCGTCACCACCGTCCAGACTCCAGACTCGACGATCGGCCGCACCGCGCTCTCGTCCACCAGAGCCGCCGCGCCCGACCGGTTGCCGCCAAACCCGAGATACAGCACGCGGCCAATGTCGCGAATGGCGGCCGAAATCGTGGGGGCCAACGTGCACATCAGGTCCTGGCGCACCATGGCCGCCGCCGGTAGAGACGTGGTCATGGCGCGCGCCAGTGCCCGCGCCGAAATCAGCAGTGTCGGGGTCATGGGTGCCAGGTGGTGGCCAAAGATGGCGTTGGCCACTTGGAACTGCAGCGACGCCGCATGCGATGCGAGCGCTTGTTGCTGGAGCGCTGGGGACAGGGCAAGTGCGCTTCCGGACGAGAAGGACATGACCGACGGAGAGGGTGGTGGATAGGCTGACATGGGCGACGACGATGACTTATGGTGGTGGTGTGTGGTGGGATCGAGCGCTGCGTGGGTTGCCGGCGCATTTTTCATCGCCGACGACGCCAGAGACTCTCGCACGGCTGGATCCAGGAGGGCTAGCCGCGGCACCACGAGATCGCGCACGCTGCCATAGAACTTAGACCAAGCTGCCGCCAATGCCTCGGCGCTGGGGTGAATGATTGGGTAGTTTTCTTCTTGCTCGGCTTATTTTGTGTCAGTTTGAGGTGTGGATGACCATAATAAAATGAAATAGGTACCAATAACGGAGAGCATCAAATCCCTGGCCTCGGCTCCCGCCACAATGAGCTTGGCGCCAAATGGATCTACCTCGCGCTCGGCCGACGCCATAGCGACCGCAGCCGCCGCCGAGGCCGCCGCCGCCGAAACCGAAGCGGGAACGATCGCCTCGGTGGAACTAAAGTCCACGGGCTGGGACTGGTGCACATGAGTTGGAGCAAAGAGGCCGCGGCTCCGATGTGGAGGGGGAGGTGGGTGAGTGGTGGGCAAAGATGAGTCGGCGAATGGCCCTGGCGCATCGGACGCGACGTGGCGTGGGGTCCATGGTATCGCAGAGCTCGAATTCATGGCCAGAGGAAGCGGTTTGGACATGTCGCGCGCTGATTTCCTTCGGCGGCGGAGCACAAATGCAGCTGCGCCAGCAATGCCAATACCGAGGATACTTGCCTGTCAAATCTAGTGATGAATTGGACGGTCCTTTAATGTAGAATAATGAAAATATATAAGGTACCAAAACGCCAAATAGAATCGGGGCCGTCTGGGCACTCATCAGGCTGCCAAACTCGCCCGTCCATCCTGGTTCATGCGGCGACGTTGGCGAAGCTCTGGCGGTGGTGGTCGGCGTTTTGGTAGGCACTTTACCAAGTGACGGGACGCCCGAGTCAGAAGGGTTCAGACTGAAGGATACCGGGCACACAAGCTCGTTCACGGCCGACGAGGCAACGGTCGCATTGTTGACGGAGACATTGATAGCACCGCGGGCCGCCTGGCACACGGAGCTCGACATAGTCGTCGGCCCACCATTGGAGACAACGGAAACGAGGGAGGACGACGAATTGGTGCTCCAGCAGCCGTACATGATCAGAGCACCATCGTTGTTGCCAGAGACCACGTCCGGGAAAGGGAAGGGGACTGCCAGTGGGTTACCTGGAGGCAGAATGACGGTGGAGCCACTCAAGATGGCCGGTGAAAGCAGCAGCGAGGGCGAAGGTGAGGACACCGGCGCAGCCCGGGCCATGAGCGAGACGCGGGTCGGGAACGGGAGGAGGGCAGTGTCCGCGGTGGTTGGGGTGGAGGTAGCAGACCCATCCGTAGACGAAGCAGTCAAAACAGAGGTAGTCGAAGAAGAAGAGGTATGGGAGACCGAGTCCACGAGCGACCCGCCCTTGGAGGGGGCAGTAGTGTTTTTCGGAGCGGAGCCAACGACCAGCAGCTGGCCCGCGGCGGGACACCCGGCCGAGACGGGGCATGGGCGCGAGAGCACGCCGCCGTCCGAGCAAAAGTAGTAGCGCGGGTAAAAGGTGGCGAATCGCGCGCACCCGACCATGACATAGTCGGCAAACCACGGTAGCACCTGGGCGTCGGCGTCGGCGTGAACGGCAGCAATGGCGGCATCCTCGTTGCTGACGGCCAGCAGGCCCAGGTCGAGTTCGTCCTGAGCGGCGGTGGTAGTGTCAAAGGCGGGCGGATTGGCGGAGGTGGGCGGTGGGGCTGTGGCGGAGGCGGGGGCAGCGGCGGCGGCAGCAACGGCCCCGGCGCCGGCCTTGGAGGGGGATTTGGCGTTGGTCTCGGCGAGGGTCACAAGTGCCCTTGCCCACAGCGGCACAATCACCGAGACGCGCGCGACCGGGTACTGGTGGCACGAGTGCACGCTCGAGTTGGAGGTGGCGTCGGTCGCGCTGGGTCGAGCCGAGGTTGACGTGACAGTGTTGCTCATTTCCAGTCCAAATTCGTTTTCTTTCCTTTTTGAGAGGTGTGAAATGCAAAACGGCGCCAAGTTTTTTTTTTAGTTAGGATTTTTTGGAGCGAGAGAGCGGTGGTGGTGGTTTGATCCTGCTGAGAGGCTGCCGCAGTCAGTGATTCTGCCCGTGACGATATTTTTCAAGAATTTTACGGAAATATCATGGACACCGACAACCTGGACGTGGCCGCGACCCATAAGGCCATCATCGCGTCGCTCGTGCGCACCACCCGTGCCGCAGCGCTGCTGGTCCCCGACAATGTCATTTTGCACAAGGCCCAGGACCCGCAGTTTGCGTCCGACCTCGGTATTGCGTCCTCGGAGCTGCTACAGGTCGCCAACGCCGTATTAAAGTTCCTGGCCGGGCCCGAGTCGCGCGCTCGCCCGTTTGCGCACGCCGCTGACGTGGCCGAAAATTGGTCCTCGGCCGTAGAAGTCATGGAGCAGGCGTTGGACAAGGCTGTATGTATTTACTTATTATGGATCGTCGCACTCCTGTATTAATGGAAATAAATATATATAGGACATGGCCCTGGACCAATTCTACAACCGCAATGCTGGATCGGAGAGCGAGTCGGCTGCCACGGCTGCCGGGACCGTTCGCGTTGCCGGCTCCTCGGGGTCCACCGTGCGTGTCATGACATCTGCGAGCATTCCGTGCCCGCAACAGGCGTTCCCGCGTGGGGAGGTCGACAATGACGCCCGCACGCCGTGGGTGCCCAAGATCAAGTCCAAGCCGCACGCGCGTGTGCCGCTGGTGGCCCCCGTGGTGGGTCCCGAGACG
Source organism: Blastocladiella britannica (assembly GCA_025349905.2). Taxonomy (NCBI): domain Eukaryota; kingdom Fungi; phylum Blastocladiomycota; class Blastocladiomycetes; order Blastocladiales; family Blastocladiaceae; genus Blastocladiella; species Blastocladiella britannica. Next base: position 28,312 of record MU624700.1, read on the forward strand.
CCCGTCGACACTGCGTTCCCGCACCCGTACGCGTACGAGCTGGAGCATCTCGAGTGGCCCGACCACTTGTTTGAGGTGCCTGCACCGCAAGAGCATCAAGGTTCTGATGAGACTGGCGCAGTGGGCGTGCGGCCGGGCCCACTCGAAAGCACCCCGTATGAGTTTGTGGACACGCTGCCGGCCCTCCAGCGCATGCTGGCCGAGATGCGCGGCGCGCACGAGGTGGCAGTGGATCTCGAGCACCACAACTACCGCACGTATCTAGGTCTGACGTGCCTGATGCAGGTGTCGACGCGCACCCATGACTGGATCGTCGACACGTTGGCGCTGCGCATGCACTGCCACCTGTTGAACGAGGTGTTTGCCGACCCTGAAGTGGTCAAAGTGCTGCACGGCGCCGAGTCGGACGTGATTTGGCTGCAGCGTGACCTGGGCCTGTACCTGGTCAACCTGTTTGACACGTTCCATGCAACCAGGGCGCTGGCGTTCCCGCGCAACTCGCTCGCGTACCTGCTCAAACGCTACTGCGACGTGAATGCCAACAAGCAGTACCAGCTCGCTGACTGGCGCATGCGTCCGCTGCCCGCCGACATGGAGCGGTACGCGCGCGAGGACACGCACTACTTGCTGTACATTTACGACCAGCTGCGGGCCGAGCTGGCCGCCAACTCGCCGCAGCAGCAGCCCCCTCTCGGCAGTTCATCATCGACAAAGACTCGCGCACAGCTCATAGAGGTGGTTCTGCGCAAGTCGGTCACCACCGCGTCGCAGGTGTTTACCAAGGAGCGGTACGATGCCGAGACCGGGTCCGGCGCGCTCGGGTGGTTCAACATGATGCTCAAGAACCCGCGGCCCATGACCCGGCGTGCGAGCGCAGCCCTTAAAGCGCTTCACGCGTGGCGCGATGCGTTGGCGCGCGAGGAGGACGAGTCGGTGCACTACGTGACCCCGAACCACGCGCTGTTTGCGCTGGCGGAAAAAATGCCGCAGGACCCGCAGGCGGTGGTGGCCCACGTGCACCCGTCGCCGCCGATGCTCAAGCTGCACGCGGGCGAGGTGGCGCGCATTCTCAAGGGCGTGGCGGCCGCGTTCGCCAACGACCCCGACGCCGGCCGGATCGCGTCGCCGGTCCGGATGCCCGACCCAACACACGTGCGGTTTGACGAGGACGGCAATCCGGTTGGTGGTGTGGATGCTGTCACTGCTGCAGCGGCCAGTGATGTCGCCGCCGACACGGGTCTCGGCGTCGAGGCAGCGCTGCCGTACGTGCCGTACGAGCGCAAGCACTCGCCCGTGCAGGTCGTGGCCGTGCACCGGTCGGCATTGTTCCCGGACTTGCACTTGCAGTCGGTGGCATCCGTATCTGCATCGCGCATCGAGACGGCCAACCTCGTGCACCAGATCAAGGCCAACATGGACCAGGTGGAGGCCCTGCAGCCCCGCGTGCTGACTGGCAGTGCTTCATCGCCAGCTCAAGATGACGAGTCTTCTATGGGGGCCGTGGACGACGTGCCTGCGTCCCCGCTCAAGACTAATGGTCAAATGGATCTCGGCAAGGACGCTATCATCGTGGCCAACCCGCGCGCGCGCGCGTCAGGAGCGGCTGCAGTGGCTGCGGCAGCGTCCGACATGCAGTCGATGACGGTCGAGACACTCAAGGGCATGGACGAGGCGCTGGTTGGCGCGTCGTCGCGCAAGCGCCACCGCAATGCCGCGGCCGACCAGGCGGAAAAGTACGACTTCAGCAGCCGGGCCCCCTCGGCGGCGGCACGCGTCGTGCAGTCCAAGGACGGCGACGAGTCGGACGATGCGGCCGATGCGGAGGAGGAGGGCGATGAGCCCAGAGCCAAGCGGTCGCGCACCAGCAACGAGTTTTCGTTCAACCCGTACGCCGAGGTGAGCGAAGACGGGCCTAAGGCGCGCAAGAGCAGCGGTCCGCGCCGTGGCGGCCGTGGCGGCGGTGGCCGTAGTTCCACCTTCCGTGCCAGCCGCACCAACTAAACTAAACGGCTGCGCATAAAACGGCCTGGTGGCACGTGACTGAACTGAACTAGATTAGCCGCCCCGTTCCCATTCCGATCTCGTTCCCAGCGCCCGATCCAGAATCAAAAATTGGGAAAAACGTTTTATTTCATTCGACTCACTCGCACCACCACCCACACCACCACCGCCACCTCGGTTCATCGAAAGACGCTTCTTGTCGACTGGATTCCTGTTCAGAACGTCAGTGGCCACCACGGCCGACCCACCACACACCCACCAAGCCAAGAAAAGGGAGA
>MU624701.1:0-30570 GCA_025349905.2 Blastocladiella britannica
CCTTCGGGCACTCCGCCGTCGCCACAAGAAGCTCGCCTCTGCTTCGGACGACGCCAAGTCCGAAATCAAGAAGGACATCGAGGGTATCCTTGCCGAGCTCGCTGTACTTCAAGAACTTTGCAATCGGCAGTGGGTGGAGCTACTGGCCGAGTGTGAAGAGCGTGGCGGCAGGGAGCTCGCTGGTTGGAAAGGCAAATCCGAGGCCGACATGGCCTGGTGCAGCCTGTACCACGAGTGGGCGACCCGACGGATGCGTGCGGCGGCGGAGGCGGGTGTGGCGTGGGACCTCAAGCTGGTCGCCGCGGTGGAGAGTCTCGTGGGCGCGCGGGTGAGGGCGCAAGAGGCCAAGACGGCAGCCAAGGTCAAGGCGGCCGAAACGGCGGCAGCCAAGGCGGCGGCATCGCCGTAGTTGTTGTTTTTCCCCCCTTTTACACTCCCAGAACCAAAAACGGTTTCCACTCTCTGCTGCACCAGTCGCACAATTGGTGTAGTGCCCGCATAGCGGACGAGATCGCCGGTGAGATGGAAACTTTCGAAAGCCCACTCAGCCGTGTAGAACAAGTCTTTATTCACATGGATTGTAATGGAACAGCTGGGCAAATGCGATCGGTCCAAGTGCACCGATTCTATGCAGCGGGCACTCGCGAGGCGGTTATTGCGCAGCAGTTTGGAGACCCATTGACGACGGCACCAGGCCGTGATATCTTCGTAGCAGTGGAACTGGATCGGCGCAATCGGTTCCCCAAGACCTGGTCCGGACTTGGTGCAGCAAGGTCGGCTGATGCTCCCCCGTACAAATCTTGATGTGTCATCTCCACCGAGTCGAATATAATTAAAAAATGTATTCGTAATGTCGTCCTCCAAAAACTTGCTCGGGTGTGTGCCATCCCTTTTTTTCGACTCTTTTCTCTCGGTGTTGATTTTGTTTGTCGATTATTGTTTTTGTTATGCTCACCAATGTTGAATGTCAAGTACCGGCACTGATTGCACCCAAGCGACCTGGGATGTCGGAATCTTTCCACTCGATTCAGAATGCCGTAAAGATTGTCCAAGATCTCCCCTCTGTCTTTTCCCCTGAGACACAAACTCAGTTAAGCTCCCCATTCGAACGGAGAGTTCACGTGTGTGTTCATTGAGCAGCCGTGTAGTGTATCCAAAAAACACAATTATTACATTCACATGATGAGATCTTGCCGGAGGTGTTCGCACCCAAGGCAAACGTCGCCGCCAGCCGACGGCCGGGCCTCCCACTCGCCCGACGCCGCGTCGCCCCTTAACGCAACCATCCACCAGCAAACAGCCTCAACCGTGCGGGCCTTTCGCATGCAAGAGTGATCAAACATCAAGATCTCGAGCGAGTACCCGAGTCCAGCAGCAGCGGCGGCCAGCGCGTCCCGTGCCCACGCCGACTGGGCTAACAATAAGGCTTGCGTCACTGCGATTCGGGCAAGGCCGCGCCGTTTGGGCTGGGCGAGCTGCGCACACCACCACGCGACCCACTCGGGCCCACAGTGCTGCGCAATCTCGGCGCCCAGACGCGTAAACGACGCATCGGCAAACCCGAGATGCGTCTCCCACCAGTCAAAAACCTCGAGCCCGTGGGTGTAGCCCATCTCTGAGTCGAAAAACACCTGTGGGTGTTGGTGATCGGGCAGATGCGCGCGGCGAGCAAGGTACCAGTCCAGGACACGTTGCTGGCGGTACAACAGCGCCGTTACTGCCAGCCCGAAGCCCCAGTCCACGGCCGACTGGTCGGGTAAGGAAAGAACCCAGTCGAGAACATCGACGGCGCCGACTCGTGCACTTTCGCTCGATTCGTGCGGGGTCCACCGAACCGGCGCACTGGGAGACGGCTGGGTGGTGGCCTGCCACCACTGAATGAGGTGCAAGGAACGAGCGCAGGCGCCAATCGGTACCGGGCCCGAATTCCAGTCGACCAAAATCTTGGCTGCGTCGGACCGCGCCGCTACCGACCACAGCCATTCCAGGACGGGTAACGAGCCGCTGTCGATGGCACAATTCGCAGCACGACGGGTGCCAAACCGGTAATCAGGCGTGCCATGCGCTTCAAACTTGGCCCACCACCAAAGTACCACGTCCAAGTTGCCGCTGGCAAGTGCAATATCGACGATTTTGCCAAACCGTTTGGGCGTGGGCAAGTTGGGAGCGACATGTGTCCACCACCACTCGAGAACAGATGTCTGGCCACCCCTGGTCGCGGCGCGGGTAGTCATCTTGGTATCCCAGTCCTCGAAGGTTTTGCCGAGACGCTGGTGGTGCGGGTAGAGCCATTCAAAAACGCAAACTTGCCCGGCCTCGGCGGCGGCTTCGAGCCCAAGGGAATATAAGATTGGATCAAAGTACCCCTTGCGAAGCGACCAGTCGAGAAACGGGATGTTGCTGGCCCGGAGAGGGGCCGCCCAGGTTCCAATAGTGATGCAGGTAGGTACCCACCTCTCCCGTTTGGCAGTGGTCGCGAGCCATTCAAGCACGGGAATGTGTCCAGATGATATGCAAGCTTGGGTCAATTGGTGCTCGTTGAGTTTTCTCAGCGCCATGGGCCCGGGACCAGCGAATGGCCCGACATGGTTGGCGTAAAATTGAGAGAGCGCAGACACGTCACCTGTGGCAGCAAGCGCCTGAATAATCTCGAGGTGTGCGCCGAGGAGCAGCCATTTCGGGAAGTCTTTCAAGAGGTGTGCGTGGCCGAGGGTGACGGCGAGCGCCGGGCTCACAAAGCCGCGGACCAGTACGGTTTTGCGTGTGTCGGGTTGTTCAGCGACGGGGAGTGTACGCAATATAGCCAGGGCTTCGACCAGATTAGACGCGTGCGCGGCCGCGTGTTCGAGCACGAGGGCGGCGACATCGCCATGATGGAGGGTTGGTCCGAGGTTGATCATTTTCTCTTCACTCAAAATCGAATTTTTAAATGTTGCCGCTCTCGCTGCTCAATGCGGCACAGGGCCATCCCATTGTATCATTATATTCCTACAGTTTATTTGATAAAGCACTCACAGGTGGATAATACACAGCGCGTCGAGCTCAAGAATGGCGAGTCGTACAATGGCACGCTGGTCAACTGCGACAACTTTATGAATTTGAATCTGCGCGACGTGATTTGCACCTCTCCCGTATTGTACTATCTCCTTTATGACGGTAGTATTTTATGCGCTGACCAACTGTTAAACAGGACGGCGATCGGTTCTGGACGCTCACCTCAATCTACCTGCGCGGCATGAACGTCAAGTTCCTGCACGTGCCCGACGCGGTGCTGGACAGCGTGCAAGAGGACCGCGAGCGCGCTCTGCAACAGCGCCGTCTCAATAACAACAACAACAACAATGACGGTGGCAGTCGCGAGGGCGGGTACCAGCGTCACCAGGGCGGCGGTGGAAGTGGGGGTGGGGGTGGTGGTCGTGGCGGATATCAGCAGCGCGGCGGGTACAATGGCGGCCGCGGTGGTGGTGGCGGTGGGTATCAACAGCGTGGCGGACGCGGAGGTGGTGGTGGTGGTGGTGATCGCGGGCAGCACGGCGACAGCGGTCGGCCGCCAATGCAACAACAACAGCAGCAGCAATGACCAAGCTCTGCTCCTTTTTTTTTACTTCCTTTTCTTTCTCCTGCTCTCTTTGGTTCAATGGCCAGCAAGCATATTGCCTTGATCCAGCTTGATGATGAGAGCATGCATGAAATGACGGAACGCTCTCTCGATCGCAACCGAAGAAAGATGCGACGCTGGCAACTTGGGTCCATTGCGACAGCTCTCTTTCACCACCGCCCATTTCGTTACCCCTCACGGTCTCTATCCACAACAAGAATGGCATCAACCTCGCCTCGCTCATACAAGGTACCTTTCCTTCTTTTTCTTAAGCGTTTCTTAAGTACTCACGATAACAATTGACAAACAGGACGCGGTGACCTTGCTCAACTCGCTGCAAACCAACGCGGCAGTGCTGGCCACGATCCGCGCCGACCCCACCAAGTCGGTGCGCTTTGGTCTGCCCGAAATGCTCGCCTACGTTGAACGCGCTGGGTACCAGGTGGACGACTTGAACCGTTTGGGCCTGATCCACATCACTGGCACCAAAGGAAAAGGGTCCACCGCCGCACTGGCAGAGAGTGCGCTTCGGTCGGTTGGTCGTCGCGGCGATGGTCTGACCATCAAGACTGGTATTTACTTTGGCTACCCACCGCTGCTGTCGAGGATATTGACACGCAATTTATAGGATTGTACACGTCCCCACACCTGATGGAGGTCCGTGAGCGGATCCGCATTGATGGCGCACCGCTTTCGCGCGATAAGTTTGCTCTGTACTTTTTCGAACTGTGGGACCGGCTGAAGGCCAGCGAGGCACGTTATATTGTGTTATTGCTGTCATTGTCGGTGACCATTGACTGTAAGTGGATGATTTAACAGAGTGAGGCAGTCGCTGTGGGCATGATCCCAATGCCCAACTACTTTCGATTCCTGACCATTCTGGCATTCCACGTCTTTATGCGCGAGGAGGTACGATTTCTTATGAAATCCAAGAGAGAAAGAGACGGGAATTGACACAGGAAGCAAAAGACAAATGCAACCCTGCTCGAAGTCGGGATCGGAGGGCAGCACGACTCGACCAACATCATCACCGGCCCCGTCGTCACGGGCATTGCGTCGCTCGGGTACGATCACGTGGCGATTCTCGGGTCCACGCTGACCGAGATTGGTCGTCAGAAGGCCGGCATCATGAAGCGCGGCGCGCCGTGCGTGGTGGCTCCGCAGCCGGCCGAGGGCATGCGTGCGCTGGTCGACTATGGCCGCGAAATCGGGTCCCCCGTGGTTCTGGCGGCTCCCTTGCCGGACACGGCCGTCGTGGGACTGGCAGGAGCGCACCAGCGGGTGAATGCGGCGCTCGCGGCATCGCTGGCGCTCGTGTACTTGCACCGCACCGCCGATACCACCACCGCATCGTCACTTATGCTACCCACGCGTGCCTTAGCCATCGGTGCCGACGCCGACTACCGCGCTCTGGCCGCACAGTACATGGGCACGGCAGCTGCGGCGGCGATGGGAGCTGACGCGCGCGTGGATGCGCGGGCCGAGCGCGATGAGGCCGCGACCTACGCGTCGGTTGACACCGCGGTGCCCGAGGCAGTGGCGCTGCCGATGGTGCCGGCAGTGGCACACGGGATCGCGGAGGCACGGTGGCCTGGGCGCGCACACGTAGTTCGCGGGGCACCGCGCGACGGCGTCGACGTGTATGCTGACGGCGCACACACCACCGAGTCGTTGCGGGCCTGCGCGCGGTGGTTTGCGGCCGAAACAACAACATCGTCGTCGACAACTGCGCGCCGCCACTTGGTGTTCAATCTGACCCACGCTCGCGACGCCGCTGCACTTTTGGCTCCCTTGGCTCCGCACCCGTGGGATTCCGTCACGTTCTGCCCTGCGGTGCCGGGTGGTCCGCCGCGACCCGACGCCGGCGGGGATACCACCAACTACACCGAGTTTGCCGATCCGGAGTTGAAGCAGCAACAGGCATTGCGTGACGCATGGGCGGCGATGGTGGGACCCGAGGCGGCCGCAGCGTCCCATGTGCGTCCGAGCGTGCATGATGCGCTGGCGGTGATTGCGTCGTCTGACGGGGGCGAAGAGAACACGCACGCGGTGCTTGTCACGGGAAGTCTGTACTTGGTGGGAGCGCTGCTCGAGGCGGTGGGTGCGCCGGTGGAGTGAATGACGTGTTCGTAACTGTTGAGTGAGAAGTCAAATTGAATCTCTCTTTCGCATCCCACAAAAAAAAGCCAAAACCAAAACAAATACAACAAAATGTCCTGGCTTCGCTCCATCGCCAGCGCCATCCTCGGGTCGGACGATGCGTCGGCGCAGCCGGGCTCTGATCTTCTGTGCGTCGAGGGCGCGCTGTTCCTGGACCGCCCCGATGCGATCCGCGGCGGCCACCAGTGCATCTTCCCGCACGCAACCCTGGCCCTTCGGCGCGGCGAAGTCCCGCACTCGTTTTACCTTGTGGTGACACGCACCGTCGACGAGGACGAGCAAGAGTTTAGCGACTCGGACAAGGGCGACGACAGTGACGACGACGATGATCTGGCGGCCATTGGCAACGAGCGCGCGTTCGTGCTGTCGACATCGATGCGGTTCCACACGGGCGAGTGCGCGGACGAGGGGCTGGCCACCGTGCGCTGGATCGAGGGCGACGGCGCCGGATCGCCCGACGACATTTACGAGTTTGCGCTGCCTGGGTCGCGAACGTCGCCTACGTTCAAGCTGCTGCGCGAATCGGTCCTGCAGTGCCTCTACGAGCGCACGTTCCAGCGGTCGCACGAGAATGCGTCCGAGGCCGAGCTCGATGCGCTCTTGTGGGTTCCGACTTCAAAATCGGGCGGCAAGTCGTCAAAGGGGAAGGGAAAGCCCAAGGCTGCTGCTGCCGCTGCCGCTGCCGCTGCTCCGGCGCCCCGCAAACAGGTTCGTACCAATTTTTTTTTCACATTCATCCATCCATTTCCCTATGGAAACGGATGTGTCTGCACTCAAAGCAGCAAGGAACTGACTCGATAAAATGAAATAAACAGGCACCATCCAACCCAACGACCCCGACGCGTCCCGCGGCGCCGAGCTCCAAGAACACGCCCCGTGCCGGATCCCCGACCCCGCGCAGCGACGCCCCCCAAAAGGCAGCAGCTGCAGCGGCGGCGGCACCGCCATCCCCGAGCAAAACCAAGCCGTCGTCGACCTCATCGGCAACCGTGATTGAGCCGCCGGTCGTGTCGCTACGCGGCCTGCTCCCGCGGCCACCGGCGATGCCCGAGTCCATGGACCTTGCGCTGGAACTCGACGCCGAGCTGTTTGTGTACGAGGTGAGCAGCGGCGAGTTTTGCATTGTCGAAAAGAACTGCACGATCCAGCTGTGGGCCGACCGGGTCAAGGGTGCCGCTGCGGGCGCGTGGGTGGCGGTCGAGGCCGCGTCGGGCGCGCTCGTGTGCCAGCCGCTGACCACGTCCATGAACCACGTGTTCTGGCCCGAGAACTTGGCGTTTATCTGGAACTTGTACTACTCGGTGGCGCCCAAGAAGCCCATGACCAAACGTGGCGGTGCGGCGGCAGCGGCAGCGTCGGACTGTATGCAGTGCCTGTCGCTGGCGGTCGAGCTCGGCAGCGACTCGGAATTCAAGCAGTTCCGCCGCGCGTTCACGGAAATCCATATCCAGGCCACGCTCGAGGCATCGCTCAAGGCCATGTCACTCGACGATACCGACATGGACTACATTGAGCAGCAGGCCGGGCAGCTTGGCGGCGCCGCCAAGCCCACCAACCGCGACCGGTTCGCGGCGCTCTCGGACGACGAAGACAGTGACGACAACAGCGACAAGGACAGTGATGAGGATGAGGACGAAGAAGACGACCTGCCCGATCACGTAGTGGACGATGACGACGTCAACTCGGACGCGGACGACGACAAGAACGCGACCAACTCGGTGCTGACGACGACGCGCGACCGCGCATACGTGGTCCGTGGCGGATCGATCGGCGTGTTTGGGTTCGACAACCGCGGCCACGTCAAGTTCGAGACCCAGGTCAAGAAGGTGCGGTTCAACCGCGAGCCCGTGCGCGCCAACAAGGTGCTGCTGCTGGACAACGAGGCGTCGATGGTGCTCTCGGACCCGCGCGACGCTAGCAAGCTGTACAAACTGGACCTGGCCACCGAAACGGTCGTGGACGAGTGGAACATCGGACACAAGGTGCGTGACATGTCGGCGGCGCTCAAGTCGGCTGAGAGCGCGTCGGGTGGGGACGCCACGTTCTTGGGCGTCTCGGACCGGTCGGTCTTCCGCGTCGACCCGCGGCTCGCCGGTGGGACGGTCGTGGACTCGGGACACGAGTACACGTACAGCAAGTCGATGGATATTTGCTCGGTGGCCACGTCGTCGGGCGGGCAGGTGGCAGTCGGGTCCAACAAGGGCGAGCTGCGGCTGTTTTCCAACGTGGGCAAGCGCGCGACCACGGCGCTGGTCGGCGCGTCGGAACCCATTGCGCACCTGGACGTGTCGATGGACGGCCACTACGTGCTGGCCACCGCGGTCTCGTCACTGCTGCTGTACGACGTGGCGCTGGTCACCGCTAAGGGCGTCGAAACTACCGCGTTCACGTCCCGCATGCCGGCGAAAGGCCGCCCGCCGGCAACCCGCCTGACCCTGCGGCCCGAGCACTTGGCCAAGCTGAGCTCGGGCGCCAACGGAATGGTCAAGTTCAAGCCGGCCAAGTTCAACGTCAGCCCCAACGGTGAAACGTCGCTGGTCACCAGTACCGGCCCCTACGTCATCTCGTGGCTGCTAAAAGACGTGCTCGACGGCCGCGTCAACCGGTACACGGTCAAGCAGTTTGCCGAGACGGTCGCGGACGACCAGTTCCGGTTCGGCGACGACGGACGTATTGTCGTGGCCCTGCCCAACGATGTCACGTCCGTGGCCCGGTCGCAGCTCAAGCGGGTTGCTCGGTTGTAGTGAGCTTTATCTTTTATTTCAATGTATTCTTTTTATTTTTTCATGCTATCTGCTACTTCTCTGGACTCGGTGGTGGTGGTTGCGATGGACCGGTTGGTGTTTGTGTGTGATCGAGGTGCAGGCACTCATGCTCCTGGTCCACAAACACGGCGTCGACATGCCACCCGGCACTCGCGACCGCGGCGCGGAACGCATGGAACTGCGCGTCGTGTCCAGACCATACATGGTGGTGCGGGTGGTGGTGCATGCGGTGTTGAATCCGATCCAACATAACTCCTGCAGGATCCACTTTGGGGGTGGCAGACATGGACGCGACATAGTAAGCACGCATCACCGTCTCGGGCGACGCGCCAGCGACCACCCACGCGCAGTTAGGCGCAGCCGCAAACCCGTGCCGCGCCAACGACTCGGCGGCCCCAACAGCGGTTGTGGACAGTTGTGCGAGCGGCGGGTTGACGCGCACCGGCGACGTGTAGGGCCGCACAAACTTCTCGGCGGGGGCCACGGCCGCGGGCGTCGGCACCCCGTGACCGGACCGCCACGACGCCAGGATCAGGTCCAGCCGTTGCGCGTCCAGCGTGCGCGTGATCACCGCGCGGTTCGACTGCGCTAGAGCGTACAGCGTGAACGCCGACAGCGGGAGAAACGTGCCGAGGATCGAGGTAAAATCGGTTCCGACTTGGGCGCTCACTGAATTGTACATTGTTGGTCGTGAGTACGAACGAAAAGATAGCGGCAATAAAAACGAACCGATCACCCCGAGCCCGGTCCCAATGACCCCGGCGGCCGTAGCCTGTGACCCTGCTTTCCCCGTGAGGTCACCGAGATTGTCGTTCACGGCGTACGTCTGGTTGATTTGCGCGCGGGTGGCCGAGCTCGCCAGCCACGCAATGTTCTTGCCGACGTTGGAGATGCTCGCGATCGGTAAGAACAGGTGCGGGACCAGCGGCAGCAGCACTTCGAGCAGCGACGCCGCTTGCATGGTGGAGCACGCCAGGAACCTCAGCCGCTTGGGCTCGGCATCAAACTTTTCGCCCATCACGGACACGTACAGCACGCCGCCGAGCTGGCCCAAGCCGTCCTTGATGATCCAATTGAGGGCGGCGGCTGCATTTTATCTTTAGATCCTATTTTCTTCTTTGATGTGTGCATGATCGCGTACCAAGGGGAATGGATCCGGCGCCGAGGCCAATGGCGTAAAGGAGGCTCTGCATGGACAGCACTGTCTTTATAAAGTAAGTATGTGCTCCATTTTAACTCATAGACCACGACGTACCGCCCGTCACGGTGCCCGTCACCGAATGCAAGAACGTCCACTGCGTGTACGGCATGTACCCAGGCGCAACCGAGTGCGGGTACCCGGCGGGGAGAAACGTGGCCACCACATTGTCGCGCGCTGCTCGCCACCGGGCCCCAAACGGCCGACCAGCCGTCGTCGTCGTCGTGTCTTTTGCCATCATTGTGGTTGTCATCACTTTATTGGATGAGCTATCGTTACCAAGCTCCACCGTCATTTCGGCCACGCGAGAGCCGGCTCCAGAGAGGCCCCTTGGCAACGATAGCGAGCCGATCGTCGGCGACACGTGCTGCTTGATACGCAAGGTCGTTTTTGGCCTTGGGGTGGTTGGCGGGTCAACGTGCGTTATCCGCGACATGCATCGCATCTGAATACGGTGCAGCCCGAGCCGGCGAATGGCCAGCATGCGGTCGATCGAAACGAGCATATTTATATTTGGTATTGCTGCCGTCCGAAAGAGAGGCTCTGAAGACAAAAAAAACCGACTAACTGGGACATCCACAACTTCATTCCTCTAAGAATGACCGCCCGGGCGGTGCCGACACCATCGACTCCAACGCGCTCGCGCCGTCGTCGTCCCACCCCTCGGACCGCAAGATCTCGTTGATCGAGTGAATCAGCGCCACCACCTCGGCCTGCTCGTACCCGCGCTCCTCGAACGGCAGCACCGGGTGCTGGTGCTGGAGCCACGACGGCGGCGACGTGGGTGCTGCTGCTGCCGCTGTCGCTCCCATCGACATCATTGAGTCACTGCGCGGCGAGACCGACGACAACGTGCGTGACCGAATCGGCATCTCGTGGCCACCATGGAACCTGCCGGGACCAACCGGGCCGAACGGCATGGCCGCAAACGGGACCAGGGGCGGTGGGCGGCTACCGCCGCTGCGCGTACTGGAACGCGAGCGCATACGCGTCTTGGGCAGGGCGCGGCGGGTGTCGGGCGGGCTAGACGGAGCCGAGTCGGTGCGCGGAGGAAAGTAAACGGTCGGAACCGGCGGCGGCGACGACGGCAATCGGCGGGTGGGTACAGCTGGTGCTCCTGGCGGCGGCGGCATGAACTGCACTACTGCCGACTGCGCCACCCGCTGCAAGTCCCGGCCAACGGTGGCACCCGGTTGTGCTGCCTCGGACAGCAGGCGGCGAAGCGCTCGCAAGCCCTTGGCGATCTGGAGAGTGTGTGATTTGGCCGACTTGGTGGACGACTTGGCCGATTTGGATGATTTCGTCGACTTGGACTTGGACTTGTTGCTCCCACCGCCAATACTGCGCGAGGAAGAGGATACTTGCGATGACGCATCGTCGTCGTCGTCATTGAAGCCGTGCCTGCGTCGCGTGGGCGACATGAGCGGCTCGAGTGGCGACAGTGGCGAAAACAGCGACTCGAGCTCCGGGTGCTGTTTCAAGAACGCGGCCGAGCTCGGGGTGCCCGGCGGCATGCCCGAACTGTAGAGCGAGTACTGCATAGCGTCAGACGGATGAGCTTGCACTTCGCTGGGCAGCGGTGGGAGGAGCGGAACGTTGAGGCCGCGGCCCATCGACCACTTGACATCGTACGCGTCTAGGCGCAGATCGTACACGCGGTTGGCATAGTCTAGGCCGTACATGGCCTGGAGCTGGGTATACTCTTGCATGATCTCGGCCATCCACGTGTCGGCGCCCGAGAGCATGGTCTCAATGGCGTCCGCGTTCTTGGCCCCAAAAGCGTCGTGGTCGTCGATTTCGGCGTCATCGGTAGGGTGTTGTGAGGAATTGAGCTCCTCCTCCCACTCCAAGACGGCGATCACAGACGGCGCGCGCGTGTTGGGAAACGATCGCGGGACTGGTAACTCGGACGCGGACGGCGTAATGCACGCGAGCCGGAGCGGCATCTCGTGCTCGGCTTCATACAGGTGGTGCGGCAGCAACACGGGCACAGGTTCCACGAGAGGCAAGGCAAGCGCGGACGGGCCCGAGGCAGCCGCCGCTGCATCTGCCTGTGCAGCGCGTCGTTCGGCCGCTGCTGCGCGCTCCTGATCCTTGAGCAGGCGCAAGTGCTCGCGGTACGCGTCGCCCGTCGCGTTGAGGTCCAGGTAGTCGATCAGACGCTGCGGCAGCTCAGCGGTCGGAGTGATCAGTTGGGGAACAATTGACTCACCATTCTCGCCACTGGCGGTCGTACCAGAGGGCTCCGAGCCCGAGACCACGAAAACAGCGGGAGCAGAATCAGCAGCCCTGGATGGGGCCGCTGGGAGCAGGGCAAGCATCTTTACCGGAATCAAGGGCACCGGCGGTGCGTCGCGCGACGGTTTGAACGGACGGTCAGCGACCTTCCACGAGGGCGGTCGCGGGGCGCGCGGCGGCTCCGACCGCGCATCCGACTCTACCGCATGAGCGCTCGTACCAGAGAGAGAAGGTGCTGCAGCAGATTGCGGGCGATTGAGAATGAGGCGCTTGAGATCGGGCGCCTCGAAAGCGCGCCGGCGGCGGTTTGGGCGGCGGTGGCTCTTGATACCACTCCCGCTTCCAGATCGGGGAACTCTGCCAGTCCCGGCAATGCGAAACGGCGGGAGACCAACCTCCTTGAACGGATGGTTCGGGTGCAGCCAGGGTTTGAAATCGCCATCCGGTGCGAGCACCCTGCCATCCGGCATCCGATAGGCGCGAAAACTGGGTCCAATTTTTACTTTAGTCAAATGGCAAATGTACCGAAAATAGGAAAAGATAAAAAAAAACATACTCCGCCTGCGTGTCGGCGTCCCGGTACACGACCAGCGTGCCGCCCCACCGCACGTACGCGTCAAACTCGTCGGTTGACCGACTGGGTCGGCCGGTTGTCCGCAGTGCACGGAGCCGGGCGTTCTGAGCCTTAATCTGGCGCTCCAGTGCGTGCTGGGCGCTGCGGGTCAGTAATAGCGGCTGCGTCGGGTCGGCGCGTTTCCGGTACACGCGCTCGGGTTTGGGTCCCGGTGGCGTCATGTACCCGAGTGCGACTTGCTGGGCGGTCGGTTGTTCCTCCTTTTCATCGGCAAGCACTGGTACTGGTGCTGATTCCTTTGGTTTGACGTGGTCTGTTTCGGTCCGTTTTTGTCAGGAACGAGGGCAACCATATAAAAAAATCAATAAGGGAACCAACGGAACTGTATCGATTTGCGTGGAAATTGTAAAAGTACATTTCTCTATAAAATATTTCTCTGAGGAGGTTGCAGGACGAGGCTGCCCAGGGAAAAAAACGAGGTTGTTGGGGTGGCGCAATGAAACCACACCCGCGGATTTCGCAATAAACGTCCATTCGACCTAATTTTGTATTCGGTGACGGGCGGCACGCGTACGCCGAGCACACACGCATGGGCACGTTGCGGGGCGAGTGACCTGCGTTAAGTTTGCTCTCTATTGGCACGAGCAGCATCTCCTCCCCAGAGAGAGCAATCCACAGGATCAAGGGGATCGCACTGTACCCCTTGGGTTTGGCAAGCGGTAGGATCTAAATTGCCTCGCACGACCTCTAGGTACCGGCGGTCAAAAAAACTTTCTCACCGCCCGAGCGAGCACTTGAAAAAACCGTCACTGCGTCCCCTCGTGTACAAATAAACGTCCGTCGCCTCACAGAAATGGAAAGAGCACTGTAACATAAAATGCTTCGCCGGCCCCTGCTGCAGCAGACCTCTCGTGCCCTCCGGCCTGCCACCTCGGCGACCCGCAGCCAACGCTGGGCATCCACCACACCCTCGGTCTCGCCCGATATCAGCGTAACCACAGACCTGGTCACGCATGCAATGGGCGACCTCAAGGCCATGGGCCTAGCGTCGTCGTGGACGCCCGTCGGGTGGTTCCAGCAAGCGCTGGAGACAATACATATCACCACCGGGCTGCCGTGGTGGGCGACGATCGTTGCCGGCACGCTGGCAGCCAATGTCGCGCTTACACCGCTCCTGATTAAGTACCAGCAGCAAGCGGTTAACCTCAAAGTTATACAGCCCGAACTGGCACCCGCACAGGCCGAGGTGGAGAAAGCTACTGCCGCCCAAGACTCTGCAGCGCTGGTCACTGCCAAGAACCACGTCGCCCAGGTGTACCATAAATATAAGATGGTCCCGCTCCCGGGCCTGCTGTTGCCGGCCATCTCGGTGCCCGTATTCTTTTCGATCTTGCACGCGGTCAAGGACATGGCCGACGCTGGCGTGCCCGGGTTCAAGGACGGCGGGTTTCTGTGGTTCTCGGACTTGACAGTTGCCGACCCGTACTACGTGCTGCCGGTCCTGTTCACGGCCCAGCTGATGGCCGCGGTACCCGTGTTTTGCATCCCTGGCACCAAGCCAAAGACGATCCGCAACTTGCGTATCGGCGCCCTCATGCTGTCCCCGTTCCTCGCATTCGAGTCGTCGGTCCGCCATTGTTTTTTTTTCTTTTTGCATCTTCACTCACTGACAGCGAGCGGTTATAGGCGTATTTTGTGAACTGGATTACGACCATGGCCTATACGACAGCACAAGCGGTGGTTCTGCAACAAACTATTCGCGCGGCGCCCGAACTGCAAAAGCTCGCGGCCAAGAACGTCGACGACACTGAGCTGATGAAATAGTTTCGTCTCACAATTTTTTATATATTTCACACGGCGACAACAGAAGACCTTGGAGGGAAGATTGTTCACCTTGTTCGCTTAGAGGGTCAGATTATTGCAGTAACCGCCGTGGTTTATGTTGCCCTCGCACCAAGGATTTCTCTGGATCGTGCTGTCCTCTAGTTGTGCATTATCCAAAATGGTGTCAGTGGCGATACAATGCAATCATGACGAAATATCACAAACTGTTGTTGTCAACGGGGGCAGCGACGGCAAAGGCGGCAAGGGCAATGACGGCAACGGTGGCGAAGATCGAACGCATTTTGATTTTGGTTGGAAAATTCTATTGTTTTTGTCTAAAGAGCAACGAAAAAGGAGCGACCACCGGCCCATATTTATGGGCGGGCTCTCTAGGTAATTTTACAGTTACAGTGGCGCTGGAGTGCGCCACCACACGCAGCGCACTGAAACGATATTTCGTGTTTCATAACAATCGTTTTTCCTAGTTCCCAATTCACGTAACGGAATCAAAATGGAAAGGATCAAAGGATCAGAAAGGATCAAAGGGATCAGAAAGGATCATTGGGAAAATAACAAAATTCGTTGAAACATCAAAATCATACACGGAACCGCTCGTGGAACATTTGTTGCGCCTCTGGCTGCAAGTGTGCGACAATGCCTTGGAACCCTTCCTCGCCCAACATCTCCTTGAATGCGCCAAGAATTCCATAGAAAGCCTCCTCGGTCGCGGGCACCACGGTACGGTAGTGGAGCAGTGCGCCAAAGAACAGTGGCAGGCCGTTGTTAGGAATCATGCCCCGCGGGTTCCGGCGCACAATCTCCAGGAACCCGAGGTAAGACGCCTCCTTTTCGGCGCCTTCGACCACCTGGCACATGTTGGTGGCCCACGCGGACGCGAACCGCGGCAAGTCCCGGGCCACCAGGTCGGGCGCCACGTGGCCGAGCCGGCCCGCGCACAGCGCACAGTTTTGCGCCACCAGCGCTGGCGCCGTCTGCTCGTACGCGCCCGTCAGAAGCGGCAGGACACGTTCCCACAACGCGGGAGCCATGGGTGCCATCTCGGGCCCGAGCCGCGACGTCATTTCCGCGCACATCCATACCGCATTGTTGCACAGCCGCATCCACGTGCTCTCATTGTACATGAGGATCAGCGGGATCGCCTTGGACAGCAGCTCGTGCGAGAAGCTCTTGACATGGAGGAACGAGTTGACGGTGAGGTCGCCAAACAGGCCGAACGCGGATTGCTTGACTGCTGGGAGCCGGTGCTACATATTCTTTTGTTAGTTTGATTGAGACCAGAAAGAAAGAAAAAAAAGGAGAATAAGACATACGTCAAGCAACATGCGAAGGGACGCCAAGAGCTGATCCACGTACATGGCCACGAGCGACTCGGACGACGACCCAAGGCCCGTCACCACGCCGCCAATCAGGTCCAGCGAGACAATGTAAAAGTCCGGGACCGGCTCCTCGCCCACCGGGTTCTTGGAGTAGGCGTCGGTGGCCGTGTAGCACGACGACACCACGCGCAGCGCCCGTTCCACCACCTTCTTGGCCAACGGCGCGAAAGCCAGCCCCGTCGCTGCTGCCACCGCGCCCAGCGCCTCAAACAGGGGCAGCAAGTCCGTGTCCAGATCGCCAATGGCGTCGAACCGGGCCATCAGCGGCGCCACTAGGACCGCCGCCAGCCTTGGCTCGGCCAGGCCGCCAGGGCCCAGCGACTCGGCAAGCGTGCCAATGCAGTCGTACAGCACCAGCATGTTCTTTTTCTGGTATGTTTGCAGGCCAGACGCGAGTGCGGGCAGGATTTGCGGCAGGTACGGCGTGATGCGCGGGCCGGCAGCCTCCTCGAGCGTCGCCAGGGACGACAGAGACGCCTCTTGCACGCGTTTGGTGCGCGCCGAGATCCCTGCCACCAAGGCCAGGACAAACGGATCGAGGTACGGTTGGCCGGCCGGGTTGCTCAGCAGCCAGTTGGAGTACCGGCCGAGTGCCCAGCATGCGATACTGCGGACGAGGGGCTATGGCAATAAAAATTGGGTATGATGAGTTCCATATTTTCTGAGATTCAAAAAGAAAGTAAGAAATATATACCCGGTCGGTGCTGATAATGTTGAGGAGATAGGGCACCAGCTGCGGCAAGTGGTTCGAAATGCCACCCACGCAGCCGTCAGCCACCGCACCCAGCGCGAGAATGGCCGACTCCCGAAGCAGCCACGTGGGGCTGCCCAGGCGGCCCTCGAGCTCTGGTAGCAGGTACTGCAGGATTTCGGTGCCAAAGACATTGGCGAGCATGTCGAGCGCGGCGGCCGAGCACTTGCGCAGCGTCCACGCGCCCTGTGCATCATCTTCATCGTCGTCATCGTCGTCGTCGTCCTCATCGTCCTCATCGGCGGCAGTGGCAGTGGCAGGAGTGCCGTCATGACCCCCCTCGGCCTCGGACTTGCCGCGGTAGTGACGCGGGCGCAGATCGGCCTCGGCGTCAGGCAAGTGCGCGTCGTCTTCGTCCTCGCCCGTGGCACCCATTTCCACCAGCTCCTCTTCCGAGTACGCCATGGCGCTGAGGAACGCCGGGATCAGCTGCGGGTACACGCTGGCGAGCGCCTCCTCAAACTGCTCGAGCTCGCCCAGCACCAGCCAAAACTCGGTGGCCTCGAGCGCCAGCGCCGTGTCGTCGCGCTGCGCGGTGCACTCGAGCATGTAGTTGGCCACGTCGGGCATCGCCGGCTCGAGCTTATCGGGGCGGTACTCGGCCACCCGCACAATGCAAAAGCACACGGCCTTGCGCAGCGCGGGAGCGGGGTCGTGCGCGCGCGAAAACAGCGCCGCCAGGAACGCGTCAAATTGCTGCTCGAGCAGCGCCGTCTCGCCGTGCACCAGCTCGGCCATGCACCGGAGCGCCAGCTCGGCCACGGGCGGCGGGACCGACGCATCGGCCACCAGGGCAATCAGCAGCGGCAGCAGCGACGCCAGCGGCTGGGTGGCGGCGTGCAGCAGATCGTCGGCGTCCTCCTCGCACAGCTTGTGCACGGTGGTCAGCGCGGGCACAAACGCCGGGTGGTTGCGGTCACCCGACAGCACGGTGGCCACGGTGCGCACCGCCTCGGGCCACGCGTCCACCTTGATGAGGGTGATCAGGTACGAGATCAACGTCGAGACCGCGCGGTTGACGGCCGCATCCGCATCACCGAGCGCCGACAGCACCGAGGTCTTGACGTACGCGAGGACCATGGGCTGCATGACGGGCAGGTACCTCATCAGGTACGACTTGAGCGCGTAGCACGCCATTTCGCGCAGCGACGGCACCTCTCCCGATGAGGGCGAGAGCATGTAGGCCAGGTAGCAAGGAAACTCGGGCACGGTGGAGGCGAGGTGTTGCAGTTCCTAATTCATTTTTCATGGGTGTGAGTGAGTATGGTGGCTGTGTGAGCGAGGGCAGCCGATCAAGGCCAATCCATGACCTGGAGGGGGTGCCTCCCGTGCGGCCAATGGCCAGAGGGAGAAGCACGACGTGCGCCATCGACTCCATAAACAATAAACAAACAACCAAGAGTAACGCACGCTCTGGACACGCTGCTGGACCAGGTTATCGAGCGACTTTCCGCCGAGGAGCAGGTCAGCGACCTTGGCGAGGCCGTCGGCCTGCGGAGTCCAAGTGGCCATTGTTTATTGATTGATTGACTTTTCGTGGGTATTGAGCGTATCGAATCAAATCGATTTCTTTAGCGGCCAGCTCGGGCGAGTCTTTGGTAGATTCGTTCCTAATACGCGAGAAGCAGACCAACTAGGCTTGGGCGTGCTGCATGCAAAGAGAGGGGCAGTCTCTTTCCTGCTCCAAAGTCTTC
This sequence comes from Blastocladiella britannica, assembly GCA_025349905.2. Lineage (NCBI taxonomy): Eukaryota > Fungi > Blastocladiomycota > Blastocladiomycetes > Blastocladiales > Blastocladiaceae > Blastocladiella > Blastocladiella britannica. Next base: position 18,200 of record MU624701.1, read on the forward strand.
GCCGTATAAAATAATAACATGGCCACCACCACACTCGCCCCGTCGCAGCTCCTGCCCCTCGGTACATTGGCACATTCCTCTCAGTATCTCCTCACATTTCAACCGACTAACTGATCAATGCAAAACCAGAACTCATCGACAAGTGCATTGGCTCGCGGATATGGGTTATTATGAAGTCGGACAAGGAATTCACTGGCACACTTGTTGGCTTTGACGATTTTGTCAGTGCGTTTTTCAAATGTTTTTTTTTCTGACGAATGACGAAAATCCATGGCCGCTCACTGACCCTTGAGTATACGATAATTTAGACATGGTCCTCGAAAATGTGACGGAATTGCATGTTGATTTTTACTTAGGCATTTTTGAATATTGGACTCATTTGTGGAGAAAACGTTACCCAGCTCTCGCGACAAGACCGGAGCGCTCGTCAAAGTGGATCTGAGCCAGATCCTGCTCAATGGCAACAATGTGGTCATGGTATGTATTCCTGCTGCTCTTTATTTTCAAAGAGAAAAGTAATGACCTGAATGTAACACACCAGCTTATTCCTGGCGGAGAGTACGGTCGAGCCACCCATTATTTCATTGATTTCATCGGTGCATCTCATTCACGCGATATTCGACCCTCACAGTGGCCCTTCCGAATAAATATATATGCATTTTTTGTAAGATCCATTTTCTTTTACTCCAGAACGTGGATGTAGATCGGTGCGCATTGGGAATTCACCACCTTCCATGTAACTTTCCATTCGCCATTCCAATCGAAAATTTGCGAGGTCCCTCTTGTGCCTAAGGGGGAAGGAGCAAATAACTGTAAATCATACGCAACAGAGGAATCAACCGGTATTCGCATTTCCCATTACGCCAAATTTATTATTTCGCCGCCGTGAAGTACGCATAACCTGTTGCCCGCACCTTCTTCTCCAGCAAAAAAAAGTTAAGAACGACGGTTCCCAGTTTCTCGTTCCCTTTTTTCTTCACTATAGCAGCCTCTCACGATCCAATTCGTGAGCAGATTGTGTACGTCTTCCTCGTGGCACATCACTGTCATTTACAATAATTTAGGATCTTCACAAGGCCGATCCGACTCAATATCTCTGACGTATTAGGATCGATCCGACCGCCCCGATAATCGCGGACCAACAAAACTAAAACGAGGGTGGAATCTTCCCAACACCCGACGTCGCCACCACCAAAACCCCAACCGTGCGCCGCGATTAATCGCCAGTGGCCCAACGGCATACCAGTTTGCCGGCCCGAAAACCTCCTCCGGCCATTCCGCGGCGTACTCGTCGCCCGCGCTCCGGCTTTCAAGCCCTCGTTGAAGATCCCGAAGACACCAACACTTTTAATCCAACAACAACCACTACTACTGCTAGCAGGACCGCTCGTGACGATCCGACCCTTGCTGCCCCTCGCTCAGACTTTTCGGCACTAGAAGCACCTGTTTTTGCTGTTTCTGCGCTTGCTGACAACACCCCTGGTGCCCGGAGCGACAACTACGACCACGGTTTCGACGACGACGATTCGGACGCGGTAGCGCTTGTTGCGCCGCCGCCGCCGCTCCCGCAGCAGCCCCTGGGATCCTTACCCCTATCTCAGCGCACTCTTATTCCAACTTCAACAACTACTCCCACTGATCCACCGATCCGCGCCATGCCCTCGCGCGGAATGAAAAAACTCGATGGCGGCGGCTCTGATCCCGACATGAACAACGGTCGCCGCCCCAAGGGCAAGAAAATGGGCGGCGGCGGCCGAAAAAAGAATCCCATGGGCGACGACGGGCCCGGCGCCGGCCCTCCAGGCGAGTACACCGCCGGCGGCATGTTTTCACCAGCAATGCGGCGACAGCGGCCCACCGTCACCGAGCTATGGCAAAAGCTGTGGACGTTTTACCTGCTGCCGTCCGACCCGATTTACACCTACTGGAACTACTTGATGGTGCTGACGGCGGTGATCAACGGCGTGACGATCCCGTTCATGGCCGCGTTCCGATACCTCTACGCCGGGTCGTTTGCCGGGCAGTACGTCCTGGATCTCATTTACTTGGTCGACATCTTCCTCAAGTTCCACGTGTCGTACCTGGACCGAGGGTTTTACGTGATTTTCCCCAAAGAAATGGCGCTGCACTACATGCGGTCGTGGGAGTTCTCGTTCGACCTGTTCTCCAACCTGCCGTTCGACTTGATTGCGCTCTCGTGGTCCCGGTCCGCGATTCCCGGCGAGATTCTGTACTTTTTGTCGATTGTTCGGTTGCACAAGCTCATGCGCACCTTCAAGCTCATGTGGTGGTTCCACAAGGAGGAAAAACGGCTCAACGCGCAGGCCGTGTTCCAAATGTACAAGTTCACGATCTACATCACGCTCATCACCCACTGGTGCACGTGCATCTGGTACGTGCTGGCGTGCCCCGACATGTGCCTGGACCCGTCGTGGGCAACCGACCCGAACCAGAACCCGGACTACAGCGACCGGCTCAGCATGTACGTATACTCGCTGTACTGGACGGTGATGACCATGACCACCACGGGATACGGCGACGTGCACGCCACCAACGACCGCGAGCGCGTGTGGTCGATCGTGTGCATGATTACCGGTGTGTTCCTATACGGTTACGTGTCCGGCACCATTGCGTCGTCGCTGTCCAACTTGGACTCGCGCCGTGTGGCCTACCGGCAAAAAGTCGAGGCCATCAAGCAGTACATGGTGGACCAAAACATGGACAAGGACATGCAGAAACGCGTCACGGGATGGTACGAGTACACATGGGAGCGCAACAAGGGCATTGACGTGCTCAACGTCTTTAATGACTTGCCGACCAACTTCCGCGCCGAGGTCGCGCTCAGCGTCAATGAGGAGATTATCGAAAAGGTGCCCATCTTCCGCGGCACCTCGCTCGGGTTCAAGCGAATGCTCTCGATTGCCATGCGCATCAACTTCTTTACCGCCGACACCTACATTGTGCACCGAGGAGAGATTGGCAAGGAAATGTTCTTCGTGGTGCAGGGTCGCGTGGATGTGCTCAATCACGACGAGAGCAAGCCCTTGTCATCCATGGTCGAGGGCAGTTATTTTGGTATGTTTATATGTTTTTTTTTTTTTTTTTTTGACTGTATGTGCGATCTGACCATTCATTTTTTATTGGTATGTATAGGCGAGTACATGCTCATTCTCGGCCACTTGTGCGAAGCATCGGCCAAGGCAGTGTGCAACTGCGATGTTTACGTGTTGTCCAAGGACGACTACGACCAAGCGTGCACCAACTACCCAGAGGATGCGTCTCGGGTACTGGCCGCGACCAAGGACATGTATCAGAAGCAATTGGAGAAGCAACAGCGGTTCCAACAACGGAAGAAATCGACCGACGACTTGAGCGAGCTGTTCGGTGACGACGACCATGGGGGCGGCGGCGACGGCACAGCGCACGGATCTACCAACCATGTACACGGCGGTGCGCGCCGCTCATCGTCCATGCGTCCGACCAAGGCTGAGCTGGACGACAATTCGCTGGCAATGGCGGCCGCGGCGATGGCGCCAGCGGGCCTGATTCTTCCCGCCAACACGGGCCCCGGCGCACGCCGGCCGTCGTTCGGGTACTTTGTCATGGACGAGGACGACCAGCGGCGGATCGAGCAGCAAAAGATCGAGAAGCGGCGAAAGTCAGCGATCTCGGTGGCTCGGTTCAATGCCCAGGCACACTCTGACCGCGTGGCGCCCATTGACGACGGCGTGCGGCACGTAGGGACCATCACTCGTGGGTCCGGGTCCGCAGCCGGTTCTCCGCCCGGATTCGCACCACCGCCAACCGGATCGGCCATCAGCGTCATTTCCGGGCGCCGGTCGAGCGACCCACCGCCTGTCGCCCCGCTCGGATTCACGGTCATGTTGCCGGATGACGAAGTCCACGAGAGCTCTGCCGTTGCTGGGAGTGTGGACGGCTTTCGAGCTAACGGCTCGGGATCACCGAGCAGCAGCAGCAACGGCGGCAACGTCGGCATGTCCCACTATGGCGGCAGCACCGGAGGAATGAGTCCTGCGGGTCGCGGGCAGGGATCGTCGCTGGGTGCTTCGGGGGCACTGATGGCAGTCCCGTCCATGATCATGGAAGAAGGTGCGTCGACTGCCGGCCTCGATTCGCATATCGCCCATGCCGGCCAACATCATCATGCTTCGGCGGCAGCAAGTACTCGTCATGGCCCACCGGGATCGGCTCCGCTGTCTCTTCCACTCGGCCATCCTGGCGCAGCACATGAACCACGGCAAGAAAGCACGCGAAAGAGCAATCCAACCCTGCAAGTCCCTGACGACGATTCTTCGTGATCCTTTTTATTCTTATGACCTCGTCTCCGTTCTTTTTATATTTTGCCCAGTTGCTTTCCGAAAAATACAGAATATACTCTATATACACAAAAAAAGTCACTTCATTTTCTGGGTCTTTCCAAAACACAAGAACTGCATCTTGGAAGAAGCCATAGCGTCCGCCAGTATCTCCTTCACCTTGACCGACTCGGCCTGCATTTGTCGCTCATCAATCGGCGGTGACCCGGATGGCAGACTGGACGCCCAGGCCCGGAAGGCGGCCATCACTGCCGCGTACGCCTGCTGGAACACTTCAGCAATGGCCGGAGTCTCGAACTTGGCCATGACTTGCTGAATCATCTCGAGCTCGAGCGTCAGCTGCAATAGGCCGCCGATCCCCGTGCGTTCGACCGAGACGCGCGCCGCTTGCAAGATCGCGCGTGCGGTCGCGGCGTACGCGGCTGATACCACACGAGGGGTCAATTGCGCGTACACGGACGTGGCGGCTGCGTGCAAATCCACGAGGTGCATGAGGGTCTGGAACACCCATGGTCGGACCTCTGGTTTTTTTTATTAAACAGCAATGAGTAAGCGATATACAGAAAAGATGAAATATACACAAACCAGTGGGCCTGGGAGCATTGATCCAGTCCATGCGCTCCGGGATCCCGGTGCGAATGGTCTTGTCAATCAGAACCATGGCTCGGCGAACAATCCCGTCCATGACCATCTCGTCGAGGTGGCGCACAATGTCAGCGACCTTGGCGCGCTCGCCGGGAAGCTTCTGGACCGCCAGGCCCTCCACCATCACGCACAGCGCCGGCATGACCGTTTTATCCAAGTGGTCCAAGTTGCACACCACCACGAGCGATCGGAGATCCCGTGATGTCAGGGGCGAGGAGGGGGACAACGAGGTCGACGTGCCCGCTGCCAAGCCGTCGGCCGCAGCCGCAGGTGTCGATCCATTACCAGCCGGCCAAAGGGCCGGCGTGGATGATGTTCCAGTGGCGGTCGTCCCGTCACGTGGACTTCCACCTGCATCCATGGCAATGAGCCGGTACATGCCGTCCAGAAACGTGGCTACCGAATCAAAGAATGTCGGGACCACCAGATTGCCGAGCCGTGGCGATTCCTTGGCGGCAGCGGGGCCACCCGGGACCGACAGCTGGCCCGGGGCTGGCGGTGGTGGGCTGCCACCGAACGAGGCATCCGATGCCAGTGGGCGTGCCACCTTAAATGCGGCCTGGACCATGACGCGCTGGAGCGAGTTGAAGAGCGGAATCAGCATGGTGACAGCGCCGCCGTTGGCCGACGCTTTTGGATCCTGGCTCCAATCCTCTAACCGTGGTAAGAGGGAGATATCTGCCATCATTTGCGTTGTTTAGTCCGTCCATCACATGCACAAAAATGAACAAAGGTACCCTTCATCCAGACTGCAAGGAGCATCTCGAGCAACCCACCCTTGCATCGCTCGACCGCCTGGCCAATGCTCGCCATGGTTTCGGGCGGGACTTTAACCCCGCGGACCAGATCGGCGCACGTGTGCAGCTGCGCGGCGATGCGTGGGGCGTACACGGCGACCGTGACACCATTCATGCGCGAGAGCGGTGGCAAGTACGGCAGCGAAGCCAGGTGCCCGCTGACGGGAAAAACTGTGCCGCCTCCCGGTGGCGGTGATCGTGGGGTCATGGGTGATGGCGGCGGAAGCCCAGAGGCTGACAAGTCTGCTGCCGAGACGCCGAGCGCCAGTGTGTGCTGAATCAGAACTCCAAAGTATCCGGCAATGTCGCGCACCATGCGGTTGCACTGCTCGACCTTGGCCAAGTCGAGGTGCACGACACGGCCGCGGTTGCCTCGCCCTCCTCCACCTCCCGCACCGCCACCGCCTGCGGATTTGTTGGTGTACTTGCCCTCAATGTAGCCCTTGGCAAGTTTCCAAAAATCGGGTAGTGAGGATGCCAGGCTTGCAGAGAGGTCCGTGATGAGCACCGCGCGCGACGCCCATGCGCGAACTTCCGGGTCTTTGCCAAACATGGTATCAAACTCTTTTTTGTTGCGGAGCATGACGGCCCGGCGGAACTGGGCATCCGAGAAGCGCTCCGGGGTTGGCTGGGTCGATGGGTCTGTCATACATGTCTATTTAGCGAATTCACTCAAGTGTACAATGGGTGAGACGCACCAGGCATGGCTCGGTACCACAAGCTGACCTTTTCCTTGAGCTGGGCAAGAATCCACTTGAACCGCGATTCCAGGTACGCCCAGACGGGGTCGGCGCGGGGATCAATATCCAGGACCAGAGCGATCGCCATTTCCTGCTCTTCATTGGACCGCGTCGCATGCTGCTCCGTGAGCTGGCGCATCAGTTGGTCCACAAGTGCGGCCATGACTTTGGATACTTCGGCCCACACGGTGGCAAACAACGCGCGCTGGCCCGCGATCTTGGTCGCCGGCTGTTGCTGCTGCCCATTTCCAGCGGGCACCGCGAGAGCAATGACGCCATCGTCTTCGCCCATGGTTGGATCGTCGAGCAAGTCCGGGTACATGGAGACGACGATCGCGCGGCCCTTTTTATAGTCGCGCACGGCCGCATCGAACCCCGCCAGTGAAACATGGCTGCGTAAAGTGGCAGGCAGGTTGAAAAAGAACTTGAAGCGCTCGAGTACCGCAAGCGTGGAACGAATCCGGTCGGCGTGGGCGCGGCGGTCCAGGATCGGGCGAAAGACTTGCGAGGCCGTGGACGAGGCAATGTCGAGGGCATCGCTGAATCCGTCGGTACCGTAGTGGGTGGCCGGGTCGAGCTCGCGCTCTGTCCAGCCGCGGAATGCGTCTGGTGATTTCAAGATGTCAGCGTCTGGTCTCTTTAAAAAAAAAAAGGAAATGAAAAAGGGTATACCGTCCACGGTGGCCTTGGCCACGACAAACTCGTCAAAGTGATCGCGGACCAGCGAGCGCATGCCCTCGGCCTGCTGCCCGCCCGAGTCGTCAATGCGGCGCATGGCCATTTCCAGATCGCGGAACGACGCGCTCGGGTGCACGACGGCGAGGAATTTCTTGGGATCAAAGTCCTTGTGAGAGACGGCCAGCACCTCGAGTGGGAGCGCAAGCTGGCGGGGCAGCGACCGGAACACGGACGGCTTGAGCCGTAGCGGATCGGCGTCGTCCAGGTACACGGGAGCGGCTCCTCCCGTTACTGCATCTGGAAGCGATGCCGCAGATGCACCAGCGCGCGGGTCGGCGCCGCCAGCGAGACTGCCTGTGAGCGACGCGGCGGAACCCATTGCTCCCACGGCAGCAGAGGCAGCGGCTATGGTTGCGGGCGGAGGAACGGCCGGATCGGTCCAACGGTCCTGGTCCATGTCTTCGAGCGCATACAGTGCCAGTAGCTCGCGCTCCGAGATCACGGGGTTGCCGGCGGCAGAGGCCGGCGCAAAGTGGCGGCTGGGCGATCCGCCGGCCGTGGGCATCGGGGGCATGGGCGGTTGGCCAGGGGCCACCGACGGTCTTCGGTGCTCGCGGTGCCGCGAGGGTCTTCGTGGCGGCAGGCCAGTGCCTGGAGTGCCGACGGCGGACATTTTTTTAGGGATTTATTCGTCAAGATGGTGAAGTTTGAAGAGGGCTCCTTCCTCCTCGGAGCGCCATCGTTCCTCCTTGTACCCTAAACCAACGCATTCCAGAATAGTTCCTCGCCTTGGATCTCGAACTAAAGCTGGAAATGGAACTGGGATCCAGCATTGGGAAGCATCGGATCCGTGGTCCTTTAGTCGAGCAGTTCCTGTCACTGCGTTTGCCATGTTAATCACCATACTCTGTAGCTTTCTGCGACTGGCCGACAGTGTGGTGGATCGTTGCCCTGCAAGCGTGACTGGATCCTCGATAAGATGAACGGTTGGTCCCAGTCCAGCGTAGCGTCGGGATCTCCCTCGCCTTGCTTGGGACGCTGCATATGCACCATACCATGTCAAGAGTCGATCATACCGTGGAGTAAATGAAGTAAACGAGAACGCCACACGTCGGCAGTGTGGGTTGAATGCGAACAACGCTGGTCGCTCTTCCAAAAGCAAAAAACATAAAGGAAATGCCGTCCGACCCACGACGCCGCTCGCCCTTGTCGCCGACGAGGACCGCCATCATTTCGGGCCCCCTTGCCGTCGTGGCCTCGACCAACCCGACCCTGATACCCGTCTCGTCCGACGACCACCATGGCTCCAGTAGCGGTGGTGGTGGTGGAGCCAGCACCCCGTTTGCTTTACAGAGTCCCGCGCCGTTCCTGGCGTCGTCATCGTACGCCGAGAGCTGGCACCGTGGTCCGTCTGCGTCTACCACAACGCCATCGATGGTCCTGGCCCCACCCCCGCGCCTGTCTTCGGCGTCGCCTCGGCCGGCCCCCATGTCGCCCATGTCACCCATGATGCCCATGTCGCCCGTGTCGTCTTCTTCAGCAGCTCCTGGCGGTGGTGGTGCTGGCAGTACCGAGCCCAAAAAGAAGCGCTGGTCCCTCTTCAAGCTGCTGGCGTCGCCTGGTCCCACGGCGTCCTCCTCATCGGGCGATGCGAATGCACCCATGTCGCCAATGTCGCCCATGTCATCTTCTTCGCCCTCTGCAATACTGGCACGACCCACCATCTCGGCCCCGGTCCTTGTGGTGCCGCTAGAGCCGCCCGGGTCGCTTGCCACCGCGCCGCCGGCCCTGCGGTCGCGCATGGCATCTGCCCCCGCGGCCCTGGACTCGGCCTCGGTTGCCGAGGACTCGACTACTGCGTCTGAATTGGTTTCAGAAGGGTCGCTGCTCGCGCGTCGCCGGACCATGCACGCTACCCGCACGCCACCGGTTGCTGCTGCCACCGCGGACCTGCCACGGCCGACAACCATGCGCTCGTTGCCATTCGCGGAACCCGCGGACCCGACCGTGTCTCTGGCGACCGCGCAGTACGACGTGCGACGCGCACGGGCGGTGTCCATGTCGTCGGTGCCGCAGACGCCGCTCACTCCCGTATGGACGGGAGCACTGCTGACCCCGTCGGCGCCCGCATCCTCCGCGGCTCTGGCGCCTGCTGATAACGGCCAGAGCCCACCGTCGGCGTCGATGCTGGACCGCGCTTACGACGTGCTGCGGCGAGCATCGAGGTCGCGATCACGCGCTCGCCGCGACTCGCAAGACAGCGCTCCTGATGTCGACCAAAAGTCCTCGGCACCTCGGTCGCAGTCGCGGCCGCGCTCGGGCGATGTCGAATCGTCTGCGTTCGCCACCACCACCAAGTCGCCGTCATCGTCGAGATCGGCCGCTCGGCGATCGTGGACGGGTCTCTTTGGCTCCCAAAATGGCAATGGGACCAATGGTGCGGCTGGGAGATCACGTAGCGGCAGTCGCGACCGTAAAAAGGCGTCCCGTCGCGTCTCGGCCCCGCCACGGGTATCTAGGTCGACTGCCAACCGAGTCAAACGGACGGAGGCTGAGTTTGACGCCTTTTTCTCATCGGGTGTCACGGTTCTGGTCTCGCAGATTGCATTGCAGCCAAGGTATTTTGCCTTTTTAATTTCACAGTTGGACCTAACTGACTGAGTGATCTTCTTCCAAAAGGATCGTGACCTACCGCCTTGCCAACGGTCAGCACGTCCGTCCACTCCCGAGCACCGACCCTGCTGCTCGTCCTTGGTCGCACCCGCTGTCCATGTTCCAAGTGGTACCACCGCCCAGCGCCCCCAAGCCGCTTGGCCCGTGGCGATCCCGAATGCGGTCCAATTCCGCAAACCGAGCCAGGTCGCTGAGCAGGGGTCGTGAGTCGACGAGTCTGGGGCGGCAATCTCACTCTGTCTCTCCAACTGGGTCGGCCTGCACTGCGACTCTCCCTTTCAACAATAACAACGCTGCCATGACGGCGATGGCAACACCAAGTAACAGCGGGAACGGAGGCAATACCAATACCACCCCGTCATCGAACAACGGCAGCAACAACGGCAGCCGTCCTCGTCGCCTCGAAGCACCGTTCCGTGTCGGTGCCGACGCGCCCGCGATCCCGGCCCTGCCAGCGTCAGCCCAGCAGCGGCGGGGCACTGCAGGCTCGTTCCGGATCCCAACACCGCCTCCGGCCGCGACCCGAGTTGCTGCCGCGACTATGACGACAATTGCATCCACTCCACCGCTGTCCTCGACCACATTGTCATCGTCGGTACCGTCGCCCCATATCGCGTCCCAGCCACCGTCTTCGACCTCCTCTGCTTCCTCCTCGTCCTCAATCGGGTCGTCAGAGCTGCCGGGCTGGATGCGGCGCTATTACGGACTGCCCAGGGCAACCTCGCGCCATGTGGTGAAGCTGAGTCATGCGGTGGACGCACCCCGCGGCCGGTCTCAGGAACCGCAGCTGTCCCGATCTCGTTCATTACAACGGACACTACCGCCAACACCACTGGATCCATCGACCACCACCACCTCCTCCGGCGTAGTTCCGGCGCCATTGTCGCCACCGCTAAATGCCACGTATGACAATTACGAGATTCCAGTGCGCTTGGCCGGGACGACGCCGCTGGGATCCGAAGTGCGCGTCCCGATCGGGTTTCCCAACGACCGGCCAGCGACCGCGTTTGCGATTCTCGAGTGGCTGGACGACGAGCAGGCGGTGGTGGGGGCGGTCGCCCAGGCCATGGCCTACGAGCAAGAGTCGCAGGAACTCGTGGACGAGTTTGAGTCCATGCTGGCGGCCACTGCACAGTTCCAGGTGGCGGCCACGGCTGAGTGGGTGCAAGTGAAGACCAAGTACGGGCCGGCCGAGGCCGATTATACATTTGGCGTGCGACTGGCCGAGTTTGACGCCCGGTGGAGCGTGCGCAGCGCGCCGTTCGAGGCCGACGCCCAAGTGATGCGGGTCCAGCAGCAGCGGCGGCGGCGGTCCTTGTCCGGGTCGTCTGGGTCCGACGATCCGTATCACCGGACGCACCACCATGCGCGCGCACGGTCTCCACCACCACCGTCGACACGCGGCGCAAGCGACGTGCCGCCGATGCCACCGATCCCTCGCCTTGGGACTCCGCGCTCGAGTTTGCATGGGCCCTCGCGCACTGGCACGCCATTGGCGATTGTCAGCACTGCCGCCGATAACGAGCAGCCTTCGAACAGCGGCATCGATTCGATCTTGTCGCGGCACCCGTCGCTCATGGCGCTGTTTGCGCCGCTCAACAGCCGAAACGGGTCGCACAAGTCTGTCTCGTCGTCCCCATTGGCCGCGTCGTCAGTTGCTTCGTCCATCCTGGGCACGGGAATCGTTACGGCCGACCCGAGTGCTGAGGAATCCACCGGTGACATCGAAACTGGTGATGACGACCGACCCGTGTCGCGTGGCGAGGCATTGCTCACTCTGCGCACGCTGCTGGCCGACCCGGCGGCTCGCGACTCGCGCGACGTCGTAGTGGCGGTAGCCCGCGATGTGGTGGCGGCGTTCCCGTGGTCTCCTACGTCGCGCGCACGGGCCCTGGTGGCAGTTGTGCCACCGGCCCCAGTCGAGGAGTCGGTCCCTCGTCGACGCGTCTTGCATCACCAACAACACCAGCAGCTACGCCGTCGCGATCCGCTCCCCGCCGCTAGTACCGTCACGCTGGACCTGATCGACATGTACGCGTCGTCCTACTCGTCCTCGGCCTCGGTCCCGTCGACAGACGACGACGACAGCGGGTCGAGCGCGCGCGCGGTGGCGACGGCCGCCGAGCCGTTACTGTCGCCACGGACCGCTTCGAGGGCCGCTGCGCGCCGTCGTGATGATGGTGAAGAGGAGCCTGTGTTGAAGCGGCGGTCTGGCGTGGTGGAACGCGCACTGAGGGGCGAGATGGCGAACCGCGGCGGGATCGATAGCGTGGTGGTCGGCGACACGGAGCTTGTGGCGCTCGTGGAGCAGATCGATGCCATCATGGCCGCCGAGGCACTGTACAACGGCGGGTTTGTGTGAATAGATAGACGTGTGAGACCTGTAAAACTTCTCTTTCTCACCGCACGGCTGCGCACTGAACAGAGTTCAGGTGTTGGAATTCTGTGATGGAAGTGAAGTGGAACAAAACGTCCGTTTTATCGCCAACGGAATTCTTCAG